>VZSZ01011425.1:314356-437509 GCA_013398815.1 Ibidorhyncha struthersii | reverse complement strand
ATGTACCTACCGTCCACCGAGCCGGGGAGGACCAACAAGGGGTGGCCGGAGCGTTCACCGGACGGCAAAGTCCTCCAAACCCCCGTTTCTGCTCCAGAAGCTCTGTAAGCGCTTTAAACAGAAGGCGAGGCGGAGGGAGAGCCTGTTCTGGTCGCCTGTGGTCTCCTCAGGAGAGCAGCCCCCTGCCACACGGGCATCCCGAGGCGACTGAGCCAGCGCCCCCCACCTTGCAGGAGAGCGTCGAGTGATGGTGCATGAGGTATTCGCAAGGGAGGACTCCTCTGCTGTGACTGCTCCAAGCTGCCCAATATTTAAGTATCCAGAGAGCCACAGCAAGGCTGGAGAGCGAGAGAGCGCGGGGTGATTCACCTCTGCGCTCCTGCCAACCGCGGCAGCGCGGGCAGCAGGTAGTGGGGTGTCTTCCCAGCAGATGGAGTCAGGAGGCAAACAAACTTGCTGAAAAGGTACCACCACCCGGCTAAGAATAGCTTGCTTCTTTCGTGCCTCTGCGCGAAGGACGTTTCTGCCGTCAAATAAAAGGAACTTTGATACCGGCTTTTAAGTCGCCTGGCTTAGTCCTGAACGGAAAGTTAGCTGCCGTTGACGTGGTTCTCATGCTTTCTTCTTCCGCCTACCGCTTTCTCTTACAGACTGCAGTCAATTTTTACAGCTTGCCCTTCTCATAGAAACCTGCGTGCAAACCCAGCCGACCGCCTTTCTGCCTGCTTCCACACAGCTCGGGCTGTGCTGAGGAGGGAGGGAGAGGAGCAAGGGAGCTTAGCGCTGGGAAGAAGGCGCTGGGCTGGGCACGCACCAATTTCCAAGAAAAACGCACCTTTTGCCACTTTTTCCAGCAGCTGTTTAAAAGGGTGCCTCTAGGTAGTACCATCAATAAATTTGTCCTCCTTAGGATATATTGGGGGGGGGGGCAAGGAGCAGGGGGAAACATAATAAAAGATGAGACACTCAAGGAATACTGATGCAAATCATCATCCCTTCAAGATTTTAACTTTCACTGCAGCTTTCTCCCTTTACTCTTGTGCAGACAGCAAGGAGAATCAGTGGGAGCGGCTTTTATGAGCTCTCATCATGCTACAATTACTTCGCTGTTCACAGCTTTCTCCGGCAGGAACAGCGAAGTTAGGGGAGGTTTTCATTAGCTGCACTAGGTCTGAAGCCACGGAGCAGCACCCCTACGGACCAGCCGCAGTTGTGTCCCTCTCACACTCCAGCTGCCCTTAGGTGGGCTCGGATGAGTCATGGTTCTAAGTGCTGGAGATGTTTGTGGAAGAGGGGCTGCTGAGAAGCAAAACCCTAAGCCGAAGCCTACGGAGAGCAGGAGAATACCCCTTTCTGTCATTGCAGCAATACATTCAAAGAGGAAAAACAGAGAGCTTTTTCTCCTATCTGATAGCCTGGAATATTTTCTTCTCCAGAGGTTTTGGGGAAGGCAGGGGTGAGTGGGTGGGTCACCAAATAAGTACAGATTGCTTTAAAAGATACAGAAAGCAGCTGAACTATGTGAAGGCAGGTGATGGTCGATTTACCAGTAGCTTCTTCCACAGTCCACCCATTTAGGTTTTTTGTGTGTTGTCTGGCTAATACTGTTCATTCTATGACTGGAAAGCATCACATTATCAATGACTGTTTTTATACTTATTTCAAAACAGATTTTATGTTGCTCTGTTTTCTTACTGAGTAGTGTTCATCTGCTGAAGTATAAATCTGTCATCCCATAATCTGGAAATAGCTTTTCTAAGGTTTAGTGTGTTTGGGTTTTTTTTAATCAACTCCCGTTTTGTTAACCATTACCCTGCACACAGAAGCAACACTTTCTGATTTGCTGTAAGCAATTCCATCGTGCCCCATGGGACTGCAAGCATGAGTAGTTACTATTTGGCATGCATGGGAAATACCGATTGGGCCCATAAATAACCATTGGAAAATTATTATGAACTGCACCTTGGTGGTTTTATTTCTGTTTGTGCTCAGGAGTCATTGCAAGGCTTTGACTTCTGCACAAAAGAGGTGGCTGGGCTACTGTTTTATGTTCTGAGATTATAGTGTTGCTTTGTACATGAAAAGTTGAGAAAGTCAAAACCTGGTTCTAAGATTTCAGTAATTTCATTCTGTTATGAAGAGAAACATTTTTCCATATAGTATGGAAAGCTGTGCATTTCTATAGTTTGTCTCATTTACACCATCTTTTTTTTCCTAAATATATTTTGCCTACCTTTAATGGTACTACAAGTAAGGATACCGCTTGTGAAACGGGCACTGTCCTAATTTTTTTTCTCATTTCTCAGGTGCAGAAATTAAAATAAAAAAAACAATTTCCCAGCGGGACCTATAAACTTTCCATGAACTGGGCAGCAATACTTCCACAATCGTTTGCAGATGCCTGTATTGCAAGCTGTTTGGAGGTGAACTATTTCCTATCATAGTTTGTATATCTTTCCTCTGTGGCATGGTGCACCCCATAGTGACACCTGGAGCACAGTACCTTCAGATAAGGCATTGTTCACATTCAGTTTGTTTGAAGCATAGAAAGACTGAGCATTGAGCTGTCTCCAGAAGACCGTGTAGGCGTGCTGTACCCTTTGATAAACAGATTATAAATAATGCATTTGAGTAAGGGCTGCATTCTTAATTTGGACAACAAAATGGAAGGAGTAAAAGACAACATTTAAACAAAAATGCTATTAAATTGGGCATAATAGAGTTCAGAGTGAAAAGAGTGGGAATTTGCCATTAGCTTCAGCGTGTTACATCAGCTTTATTCAGACTTCCATGGGAATATTTAATTCTTTTGCATACAATTTTGTAATCATGACTTTGCGTTCCTAGAAGTGACTTGATTGAAAACTCTGAGGACAGTTTCAGCACTGTCAGCAGCAATGCAGGCTTCTTAACCCTGCCAGCCTGTAAACACGTCAGCTCTGCGAGAAGGAAATTCATGGAGTGGGTATAGCTGCTGTTCAGGCCGTGCATCCCTAACCGAATAACTTTTTTTTTTTCCCCAGAAAAAGAGGTCACTCTGGAATTAGGGATTTGAAGAACGACAGGTAAACAGCTTTATGAAGCTACTGCCAGTTGAAGAAGTTCATTCCAAACATGAAAGGGAACATCAGGAGAAGTATAGAAACACTCAAGCAGCTGGAAGACATATAAACAACTTAGACTAGGATTATTGGGGGACAGAATAGTGCTGTGCCATAAGAGACAAATGTAAATTAGGAAAGTTGTTACAGGAAGATGTGCGTGTATATTTGATCAATGGGGAGGAGTAAAACCACAAGAGCAGAACAGAGATATTCAAAATGAGGCACAATATGTGAGTCATTCAGGAATCTTAGGCTCTGATATACTGCACCGCTTAGATCCCTAGTTCTAGCGGGTTAGCATGGCATAAAAAGAGCTACTGCATAACATGGTACAAGACATCTTTAAAGATACATTTCCCCATGTTTTCATTCTCTCAGCAAATACAGAGACAATAACAACCATTGGTCTTACCCATATTTGAAATTCTGTAATGGGTGAAGCAGCTTCCCACAAGGCAAAGTATTGTGAATTTCTCATACGCCTTGCAGTGTCATGTTGACCCAAGTGTCCTCTCTTCAAATGTGAGAACCGCTGTGCTTGAGTAAGGGTTAATTCTGATTATGCTACAATGTAAATGTTATTTTTGCTGCCATGGGAGCCTCTGTGAAACCTCCTCAAACTTGAAGCTCTAATTCTCTCAAGTAATTTAAGAAGGATGGAGAAAGAAGGTTTCAGGAACAGCATTTTTGGAGATGTGATAGAATTAATCTGTGTTAGGGAGACCAAAAGAGAAAGTAAGACTAAAGGATGAGAGAAGTGAAAAAGAATGCAATTCCTTCAATTATTTGGGCCCACGAGGGCATTTACTTTTAGAAATATTCTGAGAGAAGGAATGGCATGACTGGGAAACAGCCTGGTGGAAGTGTCAGGAAGACTCCATATCTGGGTCACAAACAACTCAGTGATGGGAATTTTGTCTGTGTTTTATGTCTAATCCCGGAACCCGTCATGCCATTCAAGAAGTAACTGTTTTTTTAAGACAGTCCTTTTCAAAATTAATGGATTTTGTCTAAGTTTATGTTAGCTTTGTTTTTAGAAACCCGAAAATCAAGACTTATATGTTTATCCAACATCAAAAATCTCATTAGAATGATGTACAAACTGTCTTATTGTCACAATAGATTTATTTCAATCAGTTGCTTAATGTACAATAATTTCAATCAGTTGCTTAATGTACAATAAAGCACGGGTAATTACATTTGCCTCCTTGCTTAAATTTCTAGTTTTAATTTATGTTATTTAATCTATCCAAGTATTGATTTTTCGGTTCATGTCTTAGGACATTCTTAGAGGATCTCCAAAACATTTTGGAGTGAGAGAAAAAAGCGACATATGCATCTAAAAGAGAAAGATTATTTTTAAAGGAAAACCCTTTAAATCAATAATTAGGAAACACAAAAGCAAAAAATAGGAAATGAAAAGTATAGGAACAGTAGTGGTATTCAGGCTTTCAAAGAACAAGGAAAAATGAATAGATTTCCTAATAGGGAAATTTCATTTATTAGTATTTATACTCTATTCAGTTTCCTATATAGAAGAGACTATTTTAATTTGGGAGTTAGCAATATGTGCTTTCATTAGTAGAGCACTCAGTAATTATACACATTGGTAGCAGAAACACAGTGGTCTTTGCTTGCTCTGTACAGAGGAAGGGAAGGGAAAGCAAACAGGATAATGAAAACCTAAGCAATGGGAACGTTTCCAAAGAGCGAGCCCCTGATTCACTCAGAATCGGCAGCTATTTTCCAGCGTCCCTCGGAAGCTGATGCCCTGGGCCTCACTAAGCCAGCGCGTAGCTGTCCGTGATTCTAGAGAGAACCCCAGCCAAGCAGCAGAAAGCAGAGCTTTTCAGGAGAACTAAATGCACCGACAGCCGCTAGAAACGTCTTCCCTGGTGTATGTACAGTATATAAATCACAAAACGTAGATTATACAAATCTTCTCTGGAAACTATTCCAAGAGCCCTATGAAATTTCTACAAACCACCAGCAGGCATATTTCATAAATCAAACATACTTGCAAGGTCCCATCAACATAACCTTTACATTAACTGATTCACTAATGTATTCTTAATATGAGAAATTTCACATTATCTGGAGTTAAAGGCAATGCAAGAATCTACTACTAGTACTCAAGACTCATCTATGTACTTTTATACAGATCAAATTTCATATCTTTGTAAGAATGGCCTCGGGCCTGTGTGTCATTCAGGCTTTACTTATCCTCTCAAAATGTGTTTTAAGGAAAACTAAAGCAGTGCTATAAGCTCATATTGGTTCTGTGAACAAAGGTGAATTTTACCTCAAATCTTTATTCTGCTAGACAGAATTTTTATTATGTCTTTAAGTCGGACCAGTACATTATTTTTAGAAGTCACATGGCCTGGCAAGTGTAATGTGGGCACATAACTGACTAAACCCCAGGTCTTGACAGTAAGTGTAGTCTTAATCATTCTCATTATCATCACTAGTTTGTCAATCAGTTCGCTGTGTCTAAAATGAAGTCCTGCCCCTCCAAACAAGTGGTATATAGGAATCTCCTTATGTTGGGTGTGAAAGTTATCCTGCAGCAGCATGAGGAGTGACTGATACAGAGTTACTCGGGTACAGAAACGTTTGCAGGATGGAGGTGTTAATCGTAAACTTTAGTGGGAGACTGCACTGTCTCTGGTCAATAAAAATGCCTAACAGAGTTTTAGCACTAGGAGATGCCTTATGCATAGTTTGTCATAGTATCATATAGTATAGGAGAGCTGGGAAATGCTTCAGCTGCCTTTATGGTTGATTTTGAGTATCCCAAAGACACGTTACAGAAGAAATCTTCTGAGTTTTTTCTTAGCTCTTTAAATAAAGGTGAAATTGGCAAAATTTATTTCAAATTGGTAACCGCCTTTATTCAATATTGAGAGACAGCACAGCTGAGTTGAAGAGGCAAAAGTTCAGATGGTTTTGAGCAGATACACCTGTATTCCCTTGTAGTCTTTGCTTGTTCTTGACTCTGCAGTCTGTAGGGAATCTGTGAAATCTGTGGAATGGGGACTAATTTCCAGCATTTCATCCAGCATCATAACTATAACCCATGTTAGCCTAGAGAGTTTGGTTAGCATGAGAAGGTCAGTTACTACTTTTATAGCTAAACTTTCTGAAGGAAATGTGGAGCATTATTATGGCTAGGTGTGTAAATATACAGTACATATTAAAGAAAACAGTGTGATGAGAATGTTTGCATCTCGAAGGGCTTAAATCTAGGTTTTGATGACAGAACAAGTAGGAGATTGCATGCATTGTGGACAAACGCTACCCTGGATAAGGGAACTAGCAGGAAAGCCCTACAGAGACAAGACATATGCTTATCATGTTGATTCCTGTAACTTAAACTTTCACCTCCTTGTTTCCACTGTCATTCTTCTCTCTTTTCTCTTCACACATGTACATAATTACAAGTACACATTTATTCCAGGAATGTTATTGATTGACTGTCTTTGACACTGTTTTTCCAGTGCTGCGCATTTAAATCTCGCCAGCCAAACCGTTAACAGAAACTAAACGTAGTCACTGAGGGTCAGACGCTCTGACCTGCAAATCACAGAACACAAGTCTTGAGGGAAATGCCTGAGCATGAAATCCTTGCTCACCTTCATCTGAACCTAATGATTCGCTTTGTATGGCAGTCCTAGCTGTGCCTCTGAGGTCTACCTTAATCGCATCTCCTTTTCTCCTGATACATAAGTGAAATCACATGCAGTGGTCTTAGATTGGTCCTGTATTTCTCCAAAAGCACTGTGTGGCTGGTCCTTCTTCAGCCAATTAAAACAAATATAGAGAGACAGTGCAGAGAGGCATCTGGCCCTAGAGCTTCCAGACATTAAAATCTAAGAAGCTGTCCCAGAGGAACCTTATTTTCTCCGGCACTTTTTCTCTTCCTGGTCTAGATATGGCTTTGAGGCACAACCCTCTCCTTAGTTCTTATCATCATAAAGTCTTTGCAGGTAGTCATGTCTAAAATACTTCTCTGTGTTCTGTTTTTGGACATACTGTTATTCCAAAGGAAAAAAAAAATTGGAAAGGGACAAGATGTAGGAGCCATCACTTTTTAAGTCCAAAACAGTCTTTTTAGTTATTGTCATTTATTGAGAAGCAAGAGTATTGGAAGTTTTCAATCAGAGGGCTGCCAATGCATTTCAGTCTTGGCCCACAACGCCTTTTCTATTTGAGTTTTGGACCTTGGCTGTAGAAGAAATTTGGAAAAAGATTCAAGGTTTTTTTCAGATACCGGTAAGTGAAAAATCTGAAATCTGTACGTAAATAAAAAATGTCTTAGCCAATAAATTGCAATTGGAAAATAAACTTTCTGCCATCACTTCCTGTGTAATGAGTTTTTAATGCATTTTTTAAAACCAAAATCTCTTTTAAACTGTTCCTTTTTGTTGTCATGTACTAAAAATAAAAATATGGCATGGTTTTCAGTACTCTTATGTTCTGAGTTGTGCTTCACCTCACAGGGGTTTAACAAGGTTCATCTTTTCAAATTTGTCATAGCCTGATTTCTATCACTTAACTTGCAGTTTTACAAAGGAGTGTGAAAATCATTCAAATTCAGGCAGCAAGCATACCAGGGACTCTCACCTCTCTCCACACCACTGAGGCATACACATGTACACAACCACATCTTTATTCTAGTGCTATTATTGATCCATTTGTTGTCCAGTTAGATCTCACCAACTGGACTGTGAACACAAGCTAAATGTCGTCAGTGATAGCTGGATACTTAAAGGAGGCTGCAAATCACAGATTTGAGAATTTGAGACATATCTGCTTAAAATTTCTGGTCCCAGTTCGAGGACATGGTATGAATTCAATAATTTTCATGCACTCTTTCTAAAGAGTGTGAATTCCAAGGACAACATTTGGGATGTGGTGGGATTGGTTTGAATGCGTGTCAATCCAAATGCAAAACCTGATCCTCTGTGCAGGTCGACATCATCGATCTGAATGTAACACCGCTGAACTCGCTTTGCTTGTATCTGGTTGCGTGCTCGGAGGTTATCTTTCCTGGTGATTTACTCATCCAGATTTCAGTATTTGGGGATGATTAATGACTTTTTTTGAGGGATAGGAACTGAGTCACAACATATCTCTACAAGGTCTGGTCCTTAGAAGCTGAGTTGGAAACTCATGCTCAGTAACTTTTAATACCCAAATAAAGTGTTTGGCACTAATATTATTTCCATATTTATTAAACCATAATGAAAACTGAAGCATTTGTGATTTTCATTCCTTCTAACAGTGTTACTATTTACAGTGCCTTACAAGAGTATGAAATGGTGTGTGGTATGAAGTATGCTTCAGGTGACCCAATTCTTATTAAAGGTCTAGCAAATGAATTTAAAGGTGTTTCCAATCTCTTCTAAGGAAAGTCAGAGAGGTTATAATTCTCTTCTTCCCAAAATAACTTCAGCCACACATCACAAGTATCATGTCATTTAATAACAATATGCACATGATGCTCAGTGAGCTGAACTTGTTACTGTAAGTTCATTTTACTTTCCAGTACAGCCTATAAATTGTTCATGAGATATTCTTTCAGCTGTTCAAGATTCAAGAAAGCTTTTTCCTGTAAGGTGAAGGACACTGCTCTTTTTGCTGCTGTTGCTTTATGTTTTAGTTTTTTTCAGGACAAGTTTGAGAATGCAGAAATGTTTAGGAGAAGGGACTACAGATTTTGTTTGATTTATCTTTTTCTTTTTTTGTAGCTATTATGAAGTTGCTAGAGAATTTTGTGCCCAGAGGAAAGCCATTATATGAAGGTGAACTTTCTTACTCTGAGAATGTGTTTAGTTCAGACGAAACAGAAACCCAAATATTGGAGGTTTTTATAATGGGCCCATGTCTATGGAAAAGACTTTTTCCTCTGAGTTCACAACATTCAGGGCAGGAGATTATCTTTTGATTCAACAACTGCTACAAGAAGAGTGTTCTTTAAATACAAAGTGCACCAGAATGGTATAGCCATCAGTCTAGCAGAGCAAAATGAAAAATGTCTAAGTGGGATGCCTTAGTAAAAGGTGTCAGTGAAACCTTCATTGGCATCAAGGCCAGATAACCTCTGAAAGACAGGGAACTTAATTGCCTAAAACCAGAGCTGAGTACCCTACTGAGCATGTTTTCTCAGGAATGTAAGCTCTGTGGTTCCTTTACATCCATAGAGAGGAATGGAGAGAGGAATGCAGAAATGCTGAGCAGAAGTTTGCTATACTTTTGAGTACTGATATTGCTGTTTCTAGGAAGCAGATGACAAATAAAGTTGGTTGATTTTTTTTACATGAAACTGGACATATCTTACCACCTTGTTGGTGAGTGTTCAGACTAACTGGGTATGTGTTTTACTAGCTAACCAGTGAGCTACTTAACTATGTACCTGAAAGAGGAGCTGAAGCAAACAAATACTGAAGTAGCTAATTTCATAATTCATCAGGAATATGAATAGCAAATGAGGAACTGGACAAAATAACACATTGAGAAGGAAGACTGGAGAGAAGGGAAATCTTGTTCTCCTCACCATGCCCCACACTCTAGGCTGATTGAAGCTAGTAATTTTGTAGGAATTGTTGCCTAGTACAAAGTCCGCTAGGACTTGTTTTCAAGTTTTTGGAACTTATTAAATATTTCAGGTGTAAGTATTTGTGAAAAAAAAGCCAAACCAATGAAAAAAAACAAAAAAAAACCCAACCCAAAAATACAAAAGCATAGTTCCCAGTGCTTTAGCCAACCAATTTAACTTTATTCAAAGATTTCCAAGACTTTTACAAAACAATATTGCTTTACAAGTGTATATTCCAAATTAATGAACATCTTTGAAGCTTGATATAGTGCTAGAGCTGGATGAAAATTCATTTAATCATATTAAATGATGCTTTTTTTTTTTTTTCTTCAAATAATAGGGCTGGGAATTGTATCAGTGATGATTCTTTGTAACTTACTACCAGATCTCAAACTAAGGTTATACAGCCAGTCTCCAGTCCTGATTCCACTGAAGCCCATGCCCAGTCTAACACCGAGTTCACTGGGAACAGAATCAGTCCATCAGTCATCATTTTCTTGCTTCATAACTGCAGGATGAAATCAAAACGTTTTTTTTCATAATGTCTAAGAGACATGATGATGTGTGATGCTGCCTGGTATTCAACTGTTCAGGCCCGTCACGCGGGGAAGTCCATCTGAAGTAGCTATTGTGCTGAAGATTCACTTCTTCCTTTAGACACAACGATTTCCTCCAAGACTCATTTAGACCATGGGAAAGGCAAGACAGTTGTCTCCATTTTCAAAGTACAATAAGCTGCCTGGCACAAAGGCATTCTCTGCACAGACTGAAAAGTGTCACTAAGACACCAGCTTGGAGAAGTGATTGCCTGGTAAATTTTTGCCTTAGTTTCCTGTCTGCTAGTTTCTCTTTGTAGGCATCTTGTTGGCGTCAATGACAGGGCCTGTCATTTCTATTCTATTACTACCATCTATGCTTGTATAAAAGCTGTTTGAGTTAGAGCAGCTTCAGAATAAAGAATCCATTTGGAGTTTTTTTCTTGCTTTTCATAGTAGTATCTCTAGCTATGGATTGTTATTCTTTGCTTATTTATAGCCTTTTCCCCCTTCTGTTGAGTCTTACTTTCTTCCTCCTTTTCTCCACTTTGATGGCAGAAGTTATACTTCTAAATTACCTCTTGAACAGCAAGGTCAAATTCTGAACAGTACCCTAGGCATTTTCTTAGCACATTCTTCCTGCAAGCCAAGTTACCAGCTAGATTTTTAAAAGCCAGTTTATCCAATTTCTTACTGTACTAGTACGCTCCCAAGCAAGAGTGCAATTTTGCTTCTCACATTAACGACATCTAAAAAGTTTTTGTAGACAGAGGTAAGAGCTCACTCTGTATCCAAACCATGCTTTTAGATCCCAACTCCTTTGCTCTTCCTTAAATATTTGTGTTGAAATTTTCCTTGCTAGGTGAGTACCTATTCACCCAGGCCTTAGGATGAGTTTTCCAGGGAGCTGTGAAAGAATTTCAGTTAAAATTGTGTGCTTGGGAAAAGCACATTTGTTTGGTAGTGTTCAGATATCATGACCTTTTCACTGATGCAAACTCCTGTTTTCAAGATTTGGAGACAGGAGTTGAAAGTTAGTATATGGTCTGCACAAATATCAGAGATGTGCTTGTGCTTTTGAAAGAAGAATCAAATTGGAATAAACTATTCCTCCACAGAGGAATGGAAACCTCCTTCTGTTGTGCAACAGACAAGATTATGGTAAGTTAGCAATAAATTCATTAAAGATATCATCAGAAGCAAGTGTATTCTACCCATCCTCAGTGCCTATGTGCTGACCAAACAGGACATGTTTATGCATGTGCTCCATTCTTGTTATACATCAACTTTCTCTGCTCTGCCTTTTTCTGTGCCGCTTCCTCCCCCTTTGTCTATCAATGCTCATGGCCGTAGGGATGCTGAAATTGAGAACAGAAAGTCTGCCTCCCATGTTGCGTAGTTATTGTCTTACCCAGAAGTTCGGTAAGGTTCCAGATAATATTGTTTCTGATTTACTGTCTTGATTTTTCAACAGCAGGATATGACCTGTATCTTAGACTTGTGTTTCAGAGTGTGGCAGGATATGACTTTTCCAGCACCTTGGGATAAAACTGTCGTCATCTTCTTCTTGCGCTACAGATGCCTAAATGATCCCACAGGATCCAATCCCTACAGCTGGACACAAAACATTTGAGTAGAGTAAGCAGGGAAAACTTCCTCTTCAGGCAGGGCAGATATCGATGTGCTGGGTGAGACATTAAACAGAAAGGCTGAAAATAAATCTTCTCACTGCCAGTTGTGTCCTCGAGGATGAGGCCTTTCTTCCAGTCTCATAGTTCTTCATAGTTCTCAGGTTCAACAAACTGCACCCAGCCCTTTCTTAGCCCAGAGAAAATCTCTTCCTTTGTGTTGCTTTGGCACCTTTGTGCAGACTTGCTACAAGCTTCCAGCCTTGCCTACCGCCTGTCTGCCTCAGCTCAGAAGGCTGCCCAAGCTCAGCCCGCTCAGTCACTTCTGGGGACTCCTCTGCTCTCCAAGAGGGTTATGCTGGACTCAGAATATCTGTAGGTGTCCCTCACTGCTCCTCATTGTTACATGACATTATTGCACATGGTCATGTATACCAAAGTTTTGAAATGCCTATAGTTCTCCACACAACTTTAACTTTAGACCACTGAATGTACTTTTTACAACTAAGTTAATTTCTTACAACTATTTATCTTTCTGGTTTCCCCCTTTGCCTTTATCTCATTTGTTGCCAAATTTGGGAGAACATCCTCTTTCTGTTTGTAAAACCAGTCTCTTTCACTCCATGCTGCCAAATTTCTGCACCATGTAAATGGTTATTAAAGATGTTTTCTGCTACCTCTGGAGAATGACATATACGCCTTGCTGCTCTCAGGGAGTTTCTAGATAATGCTTAGCAATCTATTTAAACAGCATTTTGCATGTTGGCCACTAATGGTCTGTTCCGTGCTCTCGTGAAACATCTGGGATCTGAATAGCACAAAGTCTGAGCATTAATTGCAGTGCTGTCTGCAGTTATAGCAGACTGTAGCTGGGTGGTGAATGCATCAAGAGCCCTCGAAACCAAATTGCGTGAAAAATCAGGTTCTTTCTAGGTTCTGCTTCCTGTATTCATTATTGTCTGGAAACTAGGTAAGCAACTGCTACATTTTAAAATACCATTTATTCCTTAGAGCATTGACAAGACTGCAGATTTTCCCATCCACTGCCTGGCATTCTAGGAATTTGGTTGCTTCCTGATTCAATGACTGGGCAGAGAGTAAAAGTGATGCCAGATATGGGTGTTAAAGTTCTCAGGAAGATGTATGAACCTAACCTAGGAACCTGACATCTTGGATCTGCTTCTTCCTCCAAAAGGTTTTATGCTCTTGGAAGCAAAGGCAGTACTACTCCTTTGAGCAGAAGGCTCAGGTGTGGAATCGGAGTACATGGGTGCATTTCCCTGCAATTCTTAAAAAGACTCCCGACAGGCAATGGTTCAGAAATCATCCCAGTTGTCTGTATTTTCCCTATAGCCAGTCAAAGGCTGTTTTACACTGCAGAGAGTGAATATGGTGGCTCCCTGTTTATCTTCTCATCTGCTTATCTTCTCACCTGCTTTGGCTCACCATTCTGAAGTTCCCAATCTGGACATTCAATAAGGGATCCTGGGTGAGTCCTGCTCCAGGACCCTAAACGTCCTCTACTGATTCTACTTTCAACACCTATTTTATAGATTTTGGTGAGGTTTTAAAATAAAAGTGTTGGGTTTTTTTTTTTTTTCAATTTGGCACTCAGAGATGGGAATCCTACCACCCTTCATTTTTTATAAGATGCCTCTTGCATCTCTTTGTCATTGCCTTTGAATTCTGTTGTTCTTAATCGTCTTTATGCACCTCTCTTTCCTTAATGTCCTTTTGAACTGCATGAGATAGGAAGAAACAGCGTGCTGGCAATGTAAGAGAAGCTCTTGAGAAAGTTAGGAATTAAGAGAGAGGAGCTTATTTGTTCATGGCTCAAGTGTGTTTTTCCTACATGAAGATGATTTGTGATTCCTGACCCACAACTAATCTCTGTCCTGCTATGGGCAAAGATAGTGTGGAAACCACCAGGGAGAGCATGCCTAAATAGAGGAGAACCCAAGGGACGCTTCAATCAGCCTGTATTTACCTCTAGAGGTCTCCCAACTCTTCTGGCATTTGAAAACCCAAATATACGGACTTGGCACCTCTGTCAGCTGTCTTCAGAATGTGCTCTCTCCTTTCGTCTCTCTCCCCTGATGCCCTGGCCCTCAAAATGAGCTCTGTAGCATTTGTGGTTTATGGGTCACAGATACGACTCTTTGTTGTCTCTATCTAACATTACCATAACCTGTCAGTTGACCTCCTTACAGCTTGTACAGGCAGATTTGCCGTTGCACTTACAGGAGCTATTTTGGGGAAAATACTGGGTAATGCAGACAGTTCGTGTCATAATAGGTGAATCTGGTGACTGGAAATGAACATTTAATTGATGTACTCCGTAAGCACGTTTCCAAGCAAAGCATATGCAAAACTGAGTGAATTTGAACAGTCTTTGCAGCATTTGTCTGCAGAAAAAATGAGATCCTCACAAACTTTGGTATAACAGTCTTGCTCCACTCCCTGGAGCATCTCAGAATGTGTCAGTTGGAAAAGCATCTCTGCCAGGTTTCTTTCTTCCTCGTGTTGGTGGGTGCCTGTCTGTCCCAGCTTTTGTGGATGGGATTCAGGAGTTAATTCACTAGGGTTATTCAGCCTGCTTCATATTGTTGTTTTATATAGGTGTCGTGACTTCAAAGCGGTTTTGTCTAATTTGCATCAGTATAGTGAGAAGACAGATTCACTCACTGAATCAGCACAGTGTAACACTTTCCTGTTAGCGTGATCCACACAGAGACTGAAGCAGAATAGGGTGGCATACTATACCACCCCTTTCTATGTGAATTTAGACCTATTTTCCCACTCAGAGGGAGGAGATAGTAGCCGCATTCAGAATGCCAGCAGGAACTCAGTGGGAGCTGCTGCCTCTCAGCCACAAGATAGAGGCAATCAGGTGCTTCCTGCAGGTGCTGTGGAGCTGCTTGGTTTGGATTGCTTCCTCTCGCACCAGCGGGATGCTGTCGGTCCTGCCCCGAGGAGAGGCAGCAGATCCTGGCCGGCAGCCAGCGGCCTGGCAGCAGCTAGTATCTCTCACACAACTTGCCCCTGGGAAAGAAAGGGTTTCCACTTACTCTGGAATTTTGAACACCAAATATAACAGGTTAAAACGGCCACCCTTATTTAAACCAAGCAAAACCTAAGGCATCTGGGCAACACAAAAAATGTGGACGAATAAACTTAAAAAGCAGCTAGCTAGGGGAGCAATCTTCACAGAAAAAGCTCTTTGTGAAAAATCAGAGGAAAACAGGAACATACAGTATCTCAAATGTACACTAATGCTGTTGTGCCCCAGCTGATGTCTGATGTTCAGAGTTTAGGGCTGAAGAGGGGTTTAGTTAACTAATGATTATGCAGGGGAGTGGGAAAATGCTATTTCTAAATATCTATTCTGATTCAATGGAAAATGACCAGAGATTTGGAGGCTTGGGTTTTTCGAAGTGTGATGTGCTATGAAGAAAATGAATTCCCAAGTCATTAGCAAAGATAGATAATTCATATGATAAATCTTCATAATAATATAGTATACTTATAGAAATGTATGTATTGGATGCTTTAAAGGATGAAATTTGAAATTTGTTTAAGAGCTAATTTTGTGGCTAGGATTTTTTAAATTTTCCATTAAAATGTTCAGAGACATATGGCCATTGTTCATTTCAGTGAAAAAAATCAAAGGATTTTCTAGCCTACAGTTTTGGCTGTTAACTATGTTTTAAAGTATTTTTCTTCTTGGTGAATGGATTTGGGTAGGGGTATTGACATTTTGAATGAGACCCCTAAAATTTCTAATATTTTCTGTTTTAACTTACAGCAATTTTCATTAAGAGAAAGATGATTCAAACCTTTCTACAAACAATGAGAAGAGACTGCTTAGCCCTTTTTAGGAAGCTAACTGTCGCAAGGAATTATCTTGTTTCCACGTTCAAATAGCTTTCAAATGTTATACCCAGAGAGAAAGCAAGGAAGACCGTGGCTGTGGCTTTTAATGAGACAGCTGCTTCTTTTTGAAGAACTGTGTTCAAACATCAAACAGCAGTTGGATACAAACAGACCAACAAAGAGCTGTGAGAGTGATCAGAAGCCAAACAAGCATGGGTGAAGAAGATTTAAGGAAGTTTGCTCAGTCTAAAAGATACTGAGAGAAGACCTAAGAGATCATTGAAAAGGAAAGCAGATTATGATTGCTCACTTGCTGCAGGTAAGAAGTAAGATGTTATCGTCTTAACTTTAAGTAACCAAGATTCAGGCATGGACATCAGGAAGTACTTTTTGATGGTAAGCAGGGTGAGGCAGAGGAATAGATTACCTGTGGAGGTGTCACATCTTTCTCACTGGAAGATCTGCAGAAACGGTTTATACAGTCCAAAATGGTTTGTACTGTAGGACAGACTGAGCTCGTAGGTCTGGGTGAGACCTTGCTGTGTCCCAACTGTCTCAGAACAAAAAAAATATCATCATCTCCTTCCTTTCCCTTCCCTGTTTTCCAGGCAAAGCAAAACGAAGCATGCAGGCCACAAAGGAAACAAAATGACTGCCAGCAGATCCTCGGTCCAAATGATGTGGGGAATATAGCTGTGAACTTTCATCCCAAATTGCAGCTATTTGACAGCCACCGTCATGGATTAGGCAGAGAGAAGAGCTGGCTGACTTCTCTCCAGATTCCTTTCAGTCTTATTTTTTGGTGATCTGCTGCAGAAAATAATCTGAGACCGGTGTGAGCTGGCAGCCAAACTGGTTGGTCATCTAATCACGCTCTTTCACACTAAGAGTGGAAAACCCCACACCCTAGCACAACATTTGTACCCCATAATGTCACTGTGTGGAGGTGACAACTTACTGTCAATTGTAGGATTAGAGACCTGGTACCACGAGGACAGCGCATCATTCTGACCCACCAGGCCAGAAGGCAAAATACGATGTGAGGCTGCGACAGCCCCCGGGGATGCTGTGATGGGAATAGAGAGCAGGTACCTCTGTGAACTTTTGCAGGTGCTTGCCTGAGTAAGGAGACACTCAGTAAAAACTGCTTAAGATTTTCCTGTTACAATTCTGCCTCTCGAGTGTGAAATGAATTCACTTTGACAGTTCCAGTGGAGATGGGGAGATATGCATTGAGCTGCTTAACTCTTCCCCTCTCTGCTCCTGTTCTTCCCCTTGGTGAACTCACGCATCCCCGCCAGCTTAGAGGGGTGAATATATAAGGTATTCAGATATTTCAGCAATGGCCTCAGTCCCTTATGGCCCTTGGAAATGTCTCCGAGGACTTTTTCCTTCATTGTCTTCCTTACTTCAAGAGTGGTCTCTGAACCTAGCAACTTCTTGGGAACCTAAATTTAAAAACCTGTGCCACAGCCATGAAATGCTGTCTTCAGAACTGGTATTAGTATCTGCTGTTGGAGACCTCTCCAAAACCACTCCATAGGTTAAAAATAAGACACTGAAGAAACACTCAGAAGACTCAGAATCATTTTCTCATTCCCTAGCTATCCTTTTAAAAACAGCTCCCAGAGTATTGTGCACTGCCTGTTAGACAAAAGAAAAACATAGTCTGCCAGCACAATTTAGAAAAGCTGATGACTTTAAAGACCTTCAACACGGAGAGAGCTGCCACTGATAAAAACTTGCTGTGACTCAGCTATGCTTTGCGTGAGAGGAAGTCATTTTGCTACTTACTGTTGATTACTGAATTTGAAACCCTCTGAGGTCTTCAAAAGGTCTGAGCACTGTTAAGGAGTGAATGCTAACAAGGGGATCTATTGCTGGAAAAAAGTGGTTTTCAAGGAAAGACTGATAAAATTTAAAATATAATTAAAGAGGCTTGGATCCTATTACCTAATAAATGGTCCATTTTTTGTCTTATTCTACTGTAAAACACAACAACACTCAAGTCAAGGGTAAAAACAGGTGAAAAGAGTTTATTCAATTGAGGCTATAAAAGGAGGTATACAAAGCAGGAGAGTTTATCTGCTTTTGTGTTCAGTATTACACCAAAGAGTAAAGCAAGAATAGAAACTGAGTAAAGCAAGGATGGAAACTGAGTAAAGCAATAAAAAAGCTCCAGAAAAAAGGTTTTGGTCAAAACCAGTAGATATATGTCTATATTCATAGACATATTAATAGATACATATCTATTATGAAATTAGAAATAAATATGTATAAAGACTATTCCATACTCAACAGAGTAATGCAGCTGGGTGCAAACCTGACAGAAAGCAGCCAGGCCTGGGTGCCCTGGAGGACAGCAAGTTTAACACCAGTCAGTGGTGTGCCCTTGCAAGCAATGAAACCGCCTATGGAGCTGCGTTAACAAGAACATAACCAGCAGGTCAAAGAACAGGCTGATTGCCAGTAGGCATTTCTGAGGCCACATCAGGAGTGCTGTGTCCAGATCTGCCTCCTGTAAGGTGGGGCTGGCAAGAGAGGGAATGGCAAATGGGAGAGTCCAGCAGAGGATCACTAAAATGTTCTGGGGGCTGGAGTGCAGGATTTATGAGGATAAGCTGAGGGAGCTGGTTTTGCACAGCCTGGAGAAGAGAAGAATATGGAGGGAGCTAGCATCTGTCTTCAACTACCTAAAGGTCAATTACAAAGCAGACAAAACCAGACTTTTCTTAGCTCAGCACAGCAAGAAGACAAGAGCCAATAGTCCACAAGCGGCAATAAGAGAAATTCTCATTGGAAGAATATTTCACAGTGGCAGTGACTAAACATCGGAACATGTTGTCCAAAGAGGTTGTGAAGTCTCCAGCCTTGGAGATCTTCAAAATGCAACTGGTCAAGACCCTGCACAATCAGGTCTAAAGCGGAAATTACACCTCCTGTGAACAGAGGCTTGAGCTAGATGACATTCCTACCAAATTAAATTATTGCACAATTCTATGATTCTGTGGTATTCGTCTAGTCTGTTTTTAAAGTTGTCTTATGATGGAGACTCCACTATCTCCCCAGACAATCTATTGCAGTGCTTTCCAAAGAGATGAAAAAAGTATTCAAAGCAACTGTATGTTATGACTGGATTAAATCAGCTTCTTGAAGCATTTGCAACCTTTACATTGCGATGCTGTGACAATGCCTAGCAGCCAGAGGGTGAGACTGAATACACTGTATTTCTTATAGCTGAATTGAAGGAAATAGAAATAATTAAGCCTTTCAAATCATATCATTGCATAATCTAAAGCAGGGGTTGCTAGAGAATGGTTATGTATTTCAAACACCTTTGGCAGCCCCTGTATTAAAGTTTTCCAATATTAATGCTGAAAAAAAGGATACGGCTGCAGAATATATGAAATGATTTCACGGCTGTAGTTCCCTATCTCTATTTTTGTAAGAGAGGGAAGAATATATATAAAGATATTATACTCGATTTATTGGTATTCTAGGAAGTTAATTACTACAAATCCATTGTTGTATTGCCTGAGGATTGTTAGATCTGGACATTTAGGATAAACCCAACAAGTACATGCTTCTGAAAAAAAACATAGAGTCTGAATCTTAAATATTACAGTATTGTCCTCATTTTTGTTTTTGCCATTGCATTAAATAGTATCATAATATCTAATTTTGTTATGTTCCCAGGAGTAGTAACCAATCTTTCACAAACTCTTTCAGCTAATTTTGAATTCATTGTCCACCTTCTTGCTCACTTCGTTTTCCTGCTTCTTTTAAAACTAATGCTGATCAACCTCTTTCTCTATAATGTCTTTTATGTCGTTATATTTGAAACATGTAATTCGTTCCTTTACCCTCAGTAACAGGCACATACCATTGGCTCAGTGGTCTCCAGAGCCTAATATGTAGCACATACGTTGAAATGTCTTTTTAAACAATACAGAAATGATGTTTAACAGAAAATAACACTGTACAGAAAGTAAGCCTGTACATGAAGTGTGCATCTTCTTAAACACCAAGATCTATATTCATCAGATATATGTATGTCACCTTTTCAGAAGAGTCTTATTTCTACTGTTAGCGACTGTGGCTGAAAGATTTTTATTTGTCTGTCGCCACTGAAACAACATTGTTTTTGCAGAGGATCTCTCCTCATCTTCTCAGGACCCCCAGCTGCCTGCTTAAATTCAGTAGTATTGGTCTACCAAATAAAGTGCTTGTATTAAGAATGGCAGAATCAGGTTGTCAGTTCCCAACAGAAATCAGATGGTTGATTTTTTTTTTTTGTTCTAACAAACACAGCTCTGAGACTCCCAGCATTTTGAGTATTATCCTGGTCTATGCCTTGATCCACTCTAACATCCTGTGTGCCACGCAAGATTTTGAGGACACACTCACTCTTCAGAGATGTATTTTTCACAGTTCATATAGGGTGGTCTGTGAATTGCTAGCACAGCACTGGTAATGAAGAACTGGTCAACGTAAGTCCATGGCTTACCTTTGCTCATTGTATGAACTACTAAAGTATTTTTTCTAAGGCACCTACATATCTACATTTTACATTTCTTGTAATTGTTTTCATGAACATGCACAAGCTTAACCTAACTTATAAAAGTGTACCAAGACTAAAAGCAAACAAAACTTACACTTTTTGAAGAGGCAAAAATGCAGGTGTATCCTACCAACAGTGAAAAATACCTTTTTCAGGGTGGCATTTCTATACCTCGGAGAGAAACTAAATAAACAGATTATGGTTTATAGACAGAATCCTTTCCCCTTGATTTATAGCTGAGACATGAAGCGGCTGGAAAAACAGTCTGGTTTTGCTTCAGAGACTTTCAGGCAATTGGATCATAACCTATAACACTCCACAAAAGGTGGGTAAGGTGCTTAATGAGAACACGACCCTGTCACACATCTTCCCTCATGTCTTCTAAGTTCTGTTCAAGGTATTTCTATTAGTGCAGCTCCATAAGGGCTGTAGAAGCTCCTGTGTGGCTTTTCTGAGGGCTGGTCCCCCTTTGCAGCAGAATCGTGCTCTAGAGCTGGTCTGGGAAATGCTTGCACGTGCATGGAGAGGCAGAGAACAGCATGCAGGGGATGTGTGGAGGTAACATTTCTGCAGGTTTGATATTTCAACCCTCAACACAACCAAGCTGAGGATAAAACCAGGGATTACATTGATTATTTTGGGTATTACTCAAGTTAATTCAACATGACTGGATCTCATTTCTCATAAGAGTTGCATGAGTCAGACCTGTCAGGTTGAAATATATGTAAGTATATAAGGCATTTTTCCAAACAAATGGATTTGACAGTGATTGTCCAAGTCAAAACGTCATAGATAGGACACCTCTTGCCTTATTTTAAATGCTTGCTCCTAACAAGCATCCTCGAAAACTAGTATAGTTTCTCCCGCAACTTATGAAGGGAAATATATATACTTTAAACCTATGATCTGACACATTTTAGACCTACTTTCCAACAAAACAAGTTGCTCACAAGAGCCCTCTGACAGGTTCTTGATTAATGACAAACAGGGCCCGCTCTGATTAACTGAGATGTAGGTATTCTGTGTTCTTTGCATATAGGCTTTGACAATAGGCTTGTTTAGGTTTATGGTCTTTTTTTCAGAGCTGATTTAAGACTTTGAGCTGTTGCTCAGTGTTCCTCATTTTGCTGTATGTGTTCTCTCTCTTCCCTGCCTTATGCACTGAGTCACCTCTTAGCGTCTCCAGCCTGAACAGCAGACTAAAAGGCTTAACTAAAAGATTTTGATTGATTTCAGCTTCATGTGACTTCACTAAAGAAGCAACAGTACTTGAGCTGCAGCAGGATCCTGAAGGCATTTGTAAAATTGCAAAACATGGCCCAGAGTCACGTTTTTACAGACTCTGGCTTTTCACTAAAATGCTTGGATGTATCAATAGGGATATAGCTGCTCCAGTGGCAGAAGTCCCCTTCTGCTAACAAAAAGAATTCTCTTTAGTGCATGACAGGAATTTGTACCTGTCACAGATGGAGTGATGCATTTCACTGATAGAGAGAAGCAGCGATACATTTATTGATATAAACCAACGATTTAACAAAGTTTGATAGTAAATGTGACAGTGTTTTAATAAGATTTGATGGCAAGGCACACTTGATTATTTACTGCATAGAGGACAGGGTCAGACAGAACTGTCGTGGAGACCCTTCTGTTGAGTGGAGGTTTCAGAAAGGACCCCCTTGCTTTCTAAACTCCTCAGAGAGGAGTCTCGGTGCAGCTGCATCCAATCCTAATCCCAGACTTGGTCAGCAGTTTGAGTCTAAAGGATTATACATGTGCAATCAATCCTTTATATTACTTAGGTTGGAATTCAAAATTTAGCATGCTCAGTCACTTACCCAGGATCTGTTGCAGCAAGGAGTCTCTTGATCTCAAGGAGTAACTTTGTGAGGCATCCTTACTCAAGGGGAGATCCTAGCCAGCTGCTGTGCAGGAGAGCTCAACAGGATCTTGGGCTGTTCAGTGTTTAGGGGGGTAAGATGATTGACCTGTAGTCATATTTGCATATTGACCACAGTACCAATAGTGTGATTAGGTGGGTGCATTGCTCAAGTTAGCCCTTGGCTGTTGTGGTGTTATCTGTCTCCCCCAAACCACGTTAAGCCGGGTGCAGCCATCATGACTAGATGCACCCAATATGACCACCATGGATAGTTATCGCTTGGGCAGGGTTACGGTAGATAAAGAGCAGGTTGGCGGTGCAGCACACCATCACAGAACCTCGCGTTAAGCAGTGCAATACCCATCTGGTTGTGGTGTGCTGCACAGAAATCCCATCGCTCCTTACTGTCACCAGTAGCACAGGACACGCAGCCATTGATACTTGTGATGCTAAAGGAGACATTCAGAGCATATAGGTTTGTGGTCAGAGATCTTTTCATGGACCTGGCTCTATCTACGTACTTTCAGTCACCTTCTGTTCATTTCTCATCATTTAATTTCACACATGTCACCCTTCCTTTGCCACAAGTACTTAAGATCATTTCTCCATGCTACTATTCTTCAATGAGCCCTCTGCCATTACAGTTTCCATTCCATCCTTCAAAATGCTGCCATCAAACCTCATTTATCACTTATTTTTCATGTTCAGGACATGCTACTATCTCAGATTAATAGAAAAAAGTAGCATAATCAAGAAAATATTAAGAAAAAACACACCTATACAAATCTGTAAATGTCACTGTACTTTTGCTTTGGAAATTTTACCTCCAGCTGGTGCTCTCTCTTCATTATCTCTATTACAGAGTGCCCTGAGAGGCCAGGACCCATCTTTGCTGTGTCAGTAAATCATCTTGTACAACTGAAACTTGATGCCAGAAAGTGTTTAAGAGTTTGGCCTTCAGTCAAGTTTGAGATTTACCACGTGTCTTAGATATTCAGTCAGTAATGAAATGCTTGCAAGATCAGCAATGTATAAATAACAACTGATGCGATCCAGCTCTCAGCCTCTGTCTTTGCCTTAGCAACCAAAAATTACTTTGAAGGCTAAGTATTGTATATGGGATAAAGATGTAGGAACTGTGGATGCATGAGCCAGTCAGGTGGACAGCAAAGGATGCTTCTAGCTTGTTAGAGGTCTTTTGTGCTGATGGTGAGCTGCAGTTACAATCAGAGGAAGTGAATTGTAACAGGGAAGAGTGCGAGATGCCCTAGAATATTTTGTGTAACTTCTCTGCCTGGTTCCCTAAGAGAACAAGGTTTCGGTGATTGTACTCTCATTTTGTTAGCCTGTTTATCCACCTTATATGGCATTTAAAGTAATTAGTTAATTTCAACCAAAATTGACAGTGGATAGGAAATTCCAAAACGTTAAATTCTAAAAACTATGATGAACATCAGTGGCTGAGTTGACTGGCAAGATCCAAATTGGTCATACCACTGAAGGAAAGGATGTATTAGTTCTGCCCAATATACACCCTGGAGAGGAGCCGCAGACCATTTAGCAGCTCTAGCTTTGAACTAATCCTAACTATGCTGCCACTTACTCAGCTCAATAGGTGTGGAGCATGGGAAGGAGCTGGAGGCACCCTGGGACACAGGACACAGAAAAGATTCAGTGGTGGTGCATGTGGGTGGAGATGCACAGGAGACGCAAGACATGGAATCAGTAGGAGCTGGCATCTTTTGCTGCCGCTGCCAGTAGACAAGTGGTAGGGTATTTTTGATTGTTCAGTCCTGGAACACTTAAGGAAAAGTCCTTTAAAGGAGAAATACAGTAAACACAATGTTGTATTTAATCTTATTGTTGTTACTACTGTTTTTATTGTGGTAGCACTAAGCAACCTTCTCTGTAGTTTTTCTAATACCTTTGGAAGTTAATCAGCTGGTGGCACTGAATTCTGCCCATCTGGATCTTAATGTGGAATCAAATCCCATTCTGTTATATGGGTTAAGCAGATCTGTAAAAGTTTATGGTTTTAAGAGTCCAAAGTTTTGTAATAAAAGTATCATAAGATGCTCTGTTCTGGGCAGTCTGAAATGTATACAGTAGGATACACTTTCAAAAGACTGGAAACTCTTCCTGTCCACCCATATTTTTAAATACATAGAGAAGAACGGAAAGGGATCTGATAATTTGCAGTGTCATTTTTGCAATGTGAGTTTGTCTAATCTATCACAGGTTTATATAACCCACACTTTTGTGCAGCAAAAAAGCTACATGAAGTAATTCAGTCTTGCAATTGTTTTCAGAGTCCATTAAAAAAAAAAAAAAAAAAAAAAAGAGAAACCCCCCACTTTTTTTCCTCAAAGATGAATTTAGAGTTGTGGTTGAAAGTTTTGCTTTCACACAACTCAATGAAACTAGATCCTATAATTTCTTTTCAACAAGTAGTTTGTGAGTGTTGCTCCAAAACTGCAACATTAGATGGGAATCCCACTTTGTTTTTACTTCAGGCTAAAGCTGACTTCACAGACTTCAGATAAGTGAGGTCATATAATCTTGCTCAATGGGATTATTCTCTTGGGATATAATAACTATTGTTATAATGTACTTTTGTGGGAAGTACCATAATAGAATTATGCAGAAGTGGCTTTGGCTGTGAGATGTACAATTTAGGAGTTCAGCACTGGATAAATATTATATATAAAGTACTACATTCTGTGGTCCCACTCGGCTTACTACATAAAAGCTACAAATTATGTCTGCAATTCTGATTTTTTTTTGTAAACCATATCTACTGCATCTCCACAAATGCTAGTTATCCTTCTCTTTCAAGCTGTCTTAATTTGATTAACATCATTCCTTCAACTCAGAACAATTTGTGCTTTGCTCAAAACATGCTGCTTCTGTTATAAGAGAACCTTGATTTTCTTTGAATGTAGGAAAAAAATCCTCCTTTTTCTACCTGTATCATCTGGTCTGCTATAAAATACAGTTTACAAAAGTTACCTTACAAGGGTTGTCTATTTAAGCATTTAAATAACTATTATCAATTTTTGCTTCAAAATTAGCTGAAAGCCATTTTCACCATGTGCTATGAAATTTAAAATGACTGGACAGTTAATAATGCTTTATTTAGCCCTTGTCCTTTTATAAGTGGTGCATTTTGTAAACACAATAACATGAGAATCAAACCCTTACAGACTGCTCCCCCTGCTCCCATTTGTCCCTCTAATCACAGAGGCTGAGGATCTAGCTTATAATGCACATTGCTGACGCGCTGTTGTCACATATTCAATGTTTAATTCTAATGTGCTTTTCCAAGTATGCAAACTAGCCTGCAGATTCTACTATGGATTTCCACTCTCAGCACAGGCCAGGAAGCAGCTGACCACTTTGAGAAGGAACACCAGAAAAATGACTCTTTTGCTTTTAGAACAACTTTATCGGGTACCTTCTTTCAATTTAATTAGCTTTGACATTTCTGACAGTGCTACATTGGCAATTGTAAAATCTCAGATTTAAATGCTACTTGAATATTGATGTCACTCTTCAAATAAAGGCTTCCTAACTTCATTTAGAAAAAGCACAAAATATTTATGTTTATGTACAATTTAGCTTCAGTACACTTCACTTTGTTGGGAAAGCCAGTGCCATGATGGCATCATACTGCTCATGTTATTGTGTGATCAATTTGATGAAGGAAAAGAGCAGGTGAGCCATCAAAAAGGCATCAAAATGCCTTGTTTTCATGTTACATTAATTTTTAATCAAACGTTTTCAGCATCCATTTGCCATATTGAGTTAGAGTGTGTCACTTCTCTCATGTCTCGTTTGTGTGGGCATCCCCCTGCCAGCTGACCGTATTAACTAGGCGCAGATTTGAGGGCATTGACTGAAGGACCACATGCAGATTCTGTTTCTGCAGATCTGATAACATTTTATCGATAGGTTGAAACGGATGAAACTGTGCTGCAAGGCACCACAAAATTTACTTACATTCTTCCGCCTCTCAGAATTCAACTATTTCCTTTTGGCTTTCTGGATCAGGTCATCCAAGACCTGTAAATCTGAACAGCTTCATCAACGGCAGTGGAAAAAAGATTGATTTCTTAAGCTTCCGTTTAAATCATAAAGAACAACACAACTTTTCAGAGCTACCACCCTCTGCTTATTCCCCTGACGTACTTTAATCAATGAAGGAACAAATCTTGCTCCCTAATGCAAACAGTAACATTGATCACAAAGGAACTAATCTCCAATTAGAGAAATTTAAAAGAATATCAACCTTGAACTGGTGCAAACAGTGATTTGCTTCTTTTGATTTAGCAGGTTTTGTTGCTACCATGTCTTCAAATAGCTGTTAAAGTGTTGGATAGCAATGCTGTCTGAAAATGGACAGACTGGTAGTTCTCTGCTGCAGTACAGTTGCATCTATACTGTGTTTTACTTTTTTCTTTGCAGTTTTCTAAGCTGCTCGTTTAATGACATGAAAATGCCTGAACATTCATTGCAGAGGAGGAAGTATTTTATTTCAGGGGTCAGGAGATTTTATTATTTTAATTTGTTGACTCATGAGTTTATGTATGCATTAACCAAGAAAAAAATACTTTATTACTTGTTTGTTCCTTATGTGTTGGTTTATTCACTTTTAATTGATTTTATATCTCAGGAGTATTTGTTTTGTTTTAATATAAAAGATACAGTGGAGCAATTTTCACATTGCATCAAGTTGTTCCGGTCTATCTTTGGAAAAATCAATAAAACGAGGTGAAAATAAATGTTGTGACTCACTGGCTGATATACACAGAAGAATGTCACTCCACAATGCATTATTCTTAAAATGATTACTAAAAAATTCTGTGTGGCTTGGTTCAGATTTGATCTCTCCACAGCTCGAAAATCCTGACCACTGACATTGTCACAGGGAAATCACATGTGAACAGGCAGACCCCACTACTACTGGAGCAGAATGCCACAGCATCTTTTGTTCAGCTTTTGGCTGCATTTCCATGGAAAGGGTCTTCAGATGCTGCAACCACACACTAATACCCAAGATGCCGGAGCCTCTCTAAACTCTGGAAGCTCAGAGTGTCCTCCAGCATGTCTCTGTGCTGCTGCCGAGGGGTGGCAGGTTGGGCCTGGGGGGGCTGCGGGGAGGACTGATGGTGTCTGCCTGCTGAGCAAGTAATGCTCCCTCATTTTAAAAGTCCCAGACATACCTGGGGTGGGTTTAATATGGATGAATTTGCTGCTTGTCTTTCCATGGGGTGATGAGTAATTTAATTTGCTTTTTCTTTTCCTCTAATTGTTAAAATGACATGCGTATTTTACAGTAAGGCTGTGAGATATTTTCAAAATTGTTATTTGTCATCACAGCTTATCTAGATGCAAATTGCTCCTAATACAACATTAACATGTTACCTGCCACAGTGTTTGCACTCTTCAAAAAGACAGACTCATTGTCTCTTGGCCTCTTTTTAGCGTAGCACAGCCTGCCCTTAAATTGATATTAAGCACAGTGCTGTTATTATTATCTAACTTGATTATTTCTTCTCAGACTTGAGACTGACCAGACTATAGACCAGCTGTATTGAGGACCATATATCACAGAGTAATGTAAGGTCTCTGCCTCCAAATATTCTGCAGTAATTAGACATTTTAACTCAAGTTTTGTTTTACCTTTCAAAGAACATTGTGCTCCAAACTTATTAATGAACCACAAATATTTTAACTCCTCCTGTGATGTTTTACAAGGTATTCTCTTTTCTGGTGTCTTGATCTCATTTCTGGCCTTGACACAATTACTTTCCTCCTCATGGTTTCCTGCTGAGGGCGAATTATTTCTTCGCGTGTCTGTCTTGTCCCACGGGCTCTTCCATTCATCAGGTATTCAGCAGCGGTTTGGTATATCTCTTCTCTTTGATCCAACAACTAGGCTTCCTGTAATTTCTCAAATTTTGCTTTAACGAAGCTGATTACCAATCAAGAATGCAAGGAGTATAGGCTATGATTAGACACATGGAGATCAGACCCACAGAAATATAATTGTGCTTAGAGTATACTTGTATAATCAAGATACTCTGCAAAAAGTCAAGTAGATCCGAGATCAGCCATGGCAATTTCTGTGAGAAACATTATACATGCTGTTAAAAATGCTACAGAGGGTCTGATATAACAAAGCAGCTGCTCCATTCATATGCCATTTTAAGAGATTGTTACCATTGAGGAAATAGAACAAGAAACAGAAATTAGGTATAGCATGATACCAGCTAAGTCTCTCTAGGTTGAATTAGATTCGTTTCAGTGAGTTATGGGGATGTATATACACATTACAGTCATTATGGAAATTTAATAAAAAAGTGATTATAGATAAGCATGTCTGCCAGCTTCTGCTTGCAAGCTGTAAACAGCTGATCAGAGGTATATTTCTCTTGGGTGAGTATCTACTGAGTCATAGAATCATAGAATAGTTTAGGTTGGAAGGGACCTCAGAAACCATCTAGTTTCAAACCTCCTGCCATGGGCAGGAACACCTCCCACTAGACCAGGTTGCTCCCCAGGTTGGCCCCATCCAGCCTGGCCTTGAACACCTCCAGGGATGGGGCATCCACAACTTCTCTGGGCAACCTGTGCCAGTGCCTCACCACCCTCAGAGTGAAAAATTTCTTCCTTATATCTAATCTAAATATAGCCTCTTCCAGTTTGAAGCCATTACCCTTCATCCTATCACTACAGTCCCTGAAAAAGCATCCCTCTGCAGCTTTCTTGCAGGCCCCCTTCTGACACTGGAAAGCTGCTATGAGATCTCCTCAGAGCTTTCTCTTCTCCAAGCTGAACAACCCCAATTCTCCCAGCCTGTCTTCATAGGTGAAGTGTAACACCATTGTAGGGGGCCACCAAATTTCTCAGGCACAATTTGCCTTTAGTGAAGGCATGCTGGCTGTCATTGATCACCTTATTTTCCATGTGCTGCAGCACAGTTTCCAGGAGGATCTGCTCCATGATCTTTCCAGGCACAGAGGTGAGACTGACTGGCCTATAGCTTACCAGGCCTTCCTTTTTTTGCCTTTTTAAAAATAGACATTATATTTCCCCTTTTCCAGTCAGCAGAAGTTTCACCAGACTGCCACAACTTCTGAAATATGATGGACAGTGACATGGCATTTCACCCATGGATGAATCTCATCAGGTCCCATGGAGTTGTGCACCTTCACATTCCTCAGCTGCCCTCGAACTTGGTCTTCTCCTACAGTGGGCAGTTCTTCAT
Organism: Ibidorhyncha struthersii; assembly: GCA_013398815.1. Lineage (NCBI taxonomy): Eukaryota > Metazoa > Chordata > Aves > Charadriiformes > Charadriidae > Ibidorhyncha > Ibidorhyncha struthersii. Next base: position 408,057 of record VZSZ01011425.1, on the reverse strand, counting down.
TCTGCCATTCCCTGCCTTTGCCTTCTGCAACTTGGGTGGTGGGGCTAGAGCCCCTAGCAGTGAAGAGTGAGTCACATGCTTTTTCTTACAGTTAATAAGTTTATACAATATTTTTTGTTACATTGACCTCACTCCCCAAATGGAGTGAATTATCCCATTTTGATAAGGTCTCATACCTCTGTTTACCATTTCCAGGCGTACTATAGAAGAATTTAATGTAAGGGCTTGATTCAGCTTGAGCAGTTTAGCAGATCCCACTTTGTGCTTTGTAATCCATTTCATCTCTCTGTGAATTAAAGAAGGTCCTGAGCAAGACCATCATCCGGGCACAGGGTTGCTAGCAAGGAAATACTTTTAAAACTTTTGGTGCCACCTTCAGCATCTGAAAGCTGTATGCCTTCTTTTGAGCTGTAAGGTCTTTTCCAAGTGTCACTCATATTTTTCTCACTGTAGGATCTGTTGGCAGGGAGCTCAGTTTGGATTTTCTAACCCTTGTATTTTGACACATGATATTATTTAACAATATCTGCAGGTTATTGTAAAGTATAAAGGCATTAGTAGACATCTAGGAGCATGTAAATGTGTTTTGATTTCAGATGATTTAACATCCTGTTGTTATTAGCAGAACTTATCTACTATGAGTTTCATTGTCTTTTAGAGATCCTTAACCTTCATACGCTGTATTTTTCATTGGTCGTATTCTTAGTGCTCATTGCTTGCTTCATTTACAGTCAGAAGCTTCATATCCAGTGTCTAGAATGTGATAGAAAATATGGAAGATTAAGTCTGAAAAAAACCCACCTATATACTTTATAACTTTCAACTAAGTGAAACTCAGGCTAGTATTAATTGGTTCACCTTTTGCTGTATCCGCTTTTAAGGCAAGAAGTTATATTCCTGAGTAAAGATTTGATTAGCAATGATCAAGTTGAGACTGGGCTCACTGGAAGTGCATAAAACATTTTTTATCTGGACATGTTTCATCTTCATCTCAGATGTTTATGGCTGGTTGCCTACAGCTAGAAGAAATATTTTTCCTTTTGGTCCTTTATTAGGTTTGGCAACCAAAGGCACTTTACAGATTTACCATAAAAATTGATCCCATTTATCAAAGAAGCCCACAATCATCTTTCATTGTTTCTGATAAGGGTGTTAAGAGTCACTGACCAAGTGATAGCCACATTCTAGGAAACTACTGGGAAATGTAAAAGCACAACAACCTTTTTCCTCCATACAGGAAAGCACAGACCAAAGTGTGAAAAGTCCCTGCTCCATTTAAATGTATGCAAAGAAAATGGATGGCTTTTATTTTTTTGTCGGATCATTTAATGAGTTTCTAGCTGTAAAATTGGCAGAAAACTAAACAGGATACATTGACGAGAACTGTAGTTGAAAGACTCCAGTCAATTTCTTGTGTCCTACACTATGGGAACTGATTCAAATCACTACAAACTTTGGACACTCCATTTGAGACTCAAAAAACACTGAAGCTTGCTGGCAGCGGTTTATTGTAGCTAGCCTTTATACTGCTACTGACAGAAAGATGCTTTCCTTAGCTGTAACAAATAGAGCCTTTTCAGCATCATATATAGCATATATGTAAATATATAAAATCCATTTCCTGTCATGAACCAGATACAGGATCAGTTTTCAAATATTAATGCCTAAATTCTGCACGGATAGGCTAGTGTGCAAACTAGCTATGCTTTTGTGCACCTAACATAGTTAATTCCAAGTGAAAAATACATATTGCAGATACAAAGCTGGTCTTTCTGCAACGATCCATTAAAGTTAGGACTGATGTATCTTGTGGGTCTCCAGCCTCTGAAGCTACAGCTGAGCTGGCCCACAACAGCCATAAATGGATGGTTTCATTAACCAACATGTGAAATTCATTCAGATCTAGTCAATTGTGTTTTCTTGATATATACTATTATCTGGCTTTCTGACAGCTAATCTGATTTTTTTATTCAAAGTCATCCTCCTTGATCAGCTCTAGCTGACAGATTTTGACAATGTCATAGTCTCCATCTTATGCAGCTGTTTGCACCTTCCTGATCTCTATTCAGCCCAGAAGCACACTGAGAACTCTCTGCAGGGTTAATGAAAACAAAAACATATTTGGATTTCAGATTTTTGACAAAAATTTGCAGGAAAAAAAGCCCACTTTCTGACCAGCTTCAGTCATAGATTTTTGAATATGTGTAAGAGTTTTTAGGTATATATAAAAGTTCTTCAGATGCTACCACTACTACTTTTTCTATCTGTTTATCTGTAACTTGGGCATGTCTTTCTACTCTATGGAAAAATCTATAGCTTTCTGAGAAAAAAAAAAAAAACAAAACCACAAACAAACAAACAAAAAACCCAACCCAAACAAACCACCAACAACAAAAGAACCAACGGGATAATTAACAGGTAACTGTTCTACATTACTGTAAACAACTTTTCTGCATACACAACCATTATTCACCTTCAAAACTTGTCCCTCCCCCAGTCGAGGGTTTTACTACAAGAAATCTTCTAGAATGAAGACTGCAAATGTCAGTGAGATGTCAGAGTTCAAATATCTCATGGGAGGGAAGGACTGCCTGTTCACTTATGGGTCCCCTTAGATGCTTATTTCTTCTTGCTATACCAAGTTAGGAAATTGTTTCAAAGATCACCTTGCCCAGAGTTCCCTTTATCCTCATCCTCATCCATTCTTTTTGATAAATGGAAACTCATTTCTTGCTGTTTTAACCTTCACAGCTCCCTTTATAAGGCTTTCTTTCCATGGTACTTCCCTTTGTCACAGTAGGAAAAGTGTGAGTTCTGTGGCTGTGACTGTTTAGATCATGATAAGGGTGCAGCAGCATCTTTGCCAAGCTGTCCACAGTCACTACATGCTGAAAAAGCTGTTCCAAAAGCAACCTCTTTAATTACTTCAAATGTCTGGAGACTAATATAATATAACAGGCTAATGAAATACAGCAATTCAAAGAGCTTCTCTGGAGCCATGAGTAGTAAAAGATGTGTATAGTCACATCAGTCAGAAATTGCAGGCTGAGAATAAAGAAGAGTTCTGTCAAAACGATCTGTTGAACAGGCTGATGCACTGGCTTTCCTGAAAACCATAACAAAACTAAAATATGTCCTCAATAAAAGGATAGACAAGTCTGGACTTCCCGGAGAGCAGTCTACAATTTGTATTTCTTTTGATACTTTCATGATGGGAACTGGGAAAGAATATTCTATTTTAAAATAATAATTTCCCTAAAGTAATAACAAAAGGGGCAAAAAAGGAAATGGATTTTCCCATAATGAAAGAAAATTGAAACTGAGATCCACACACAGTTATAAATGGGTAAAAGTTAATAATAAGTGGGCACTGTTCAGCATTCTTTACCAAATGTCATGTATTTTATAAATCTAGCCTAAAATACAGGGAAGCTAAGAACCTTTGAGACCCTTTTGGTTGCGCCTTTTTAAATTAGGAAAAAACAAGTAAATATGTGTTATGTATATATTGATATTCAGATATTTAATTGTATGCTATAGCTTTTCACAGGAGCTTATTCTGCAAAGGGGTTTGTGAAACCAGTCACAGTTTTGTGAGTACGAATTTGAGGATTTGCTTGTAAAGGAACGAAAACAAAAGGAAGTTGCTATTTTTGTTGTTAATCTTTCTAGGTACCTTTGGACATATTTTGAAGTAGAAAAAACATCCTCATAGATTCTCTTTTTTTCCTTCTTGTTAAAAAAAAATCTGAAATTTTTTTTATTAGCCCTAGTTGAAAAAAGAAATTAATCAAAGAAATTAATATTCCCTTGTTCATTAATATTCACGGATGGGTATTAAAAGTAATTTATATTGATCCAATAACAATTTTATGAATAAAATATTCAAACGAGGAAGTTTGGTCATCTCATCCTCAGCCACTATCATGATTTCAGCAAGACTCAGTAGAGATGGAAGCATCAGTTCACATAGAACTTGTGGCAGGACGGGCCCAGAGGGGAGAGAAGAACTGTGATAAAAGTGCACGTAGCTAAGCTCTACAACCAAAGCGTTGATAGTAGCATGATCACTGCTTCAGATGCTAAGACTGGACCTTGGATGGAAAACATCTGATTCAAGGTGTATTTAACTGGTGAAATTCTTCCATGAAAGCAAATTTCTAGTAGTTAGAACAGTCAGCTCCCAGTGTTTTAAGAACATGGTATAATTATCAGGTAAACTCAAAGCCTCCAGGTGTGCTAAAAGCGTTTAGTCAGACAAGGATGTGACAGCAAGTTATAAGGGAGTTTGGTTTTTATTTCTTTACAATGTCATCTCATTGCATGGAGTGGGTTTTCTTAATCTGAGAGATCCTAATCAATATAACCACTGCCAGGGATTCCTGTATGAGGTAGGTGTTGACTGTGCTTTCTTTCTGATGAAGTGGTTGTAAAATTAAAGCTTGAATCTTTTTTTACATATATTGACACCAATATTGACTCTGAGGGGAAATGCTGTTCCTCAACTAACGCAGATCACCATACTCAGAATTGTTGTCATACAGATTTGAGAGCAAAGTGCAGCTACAGCTATCAAAAAGCCCAGCTAACTTGTATTTCTCATTACTAGAAAGTGACTGAAGATCACTTTGTCTTTTATTCATAGAGTGCAATTTTACTGACAGGATGACCTTTTCAAATGATGATATTTGTCCACCATTTCGCTCAGTGTATTTCAGGGCTGTGGTTATACTCTACAGACAACAATAAACCATCACAGGTGAGATTCAATGAAGGATTTAGATGAAATGCAGAATACTGGAAGAAACACTGTGGTTCCCTGTAAAATACACAGGAAAAGACCGATGCCTTAGGATGGCAGCAGAGCATCCATCTCCCATTGAATGAGCTGATCATAAGTATTAAGGATGAACCTTATACCACTGCTGACTGCTTTACAATAGACAGCCACTGTGTGGATGATGTGGGCTCAAATATACCTCAGTCCGAGGCAGTTCAGACCCAGCGTTTTCACCCTGCAGGACAGTGTACGGGTCAGCAGGCTGTCCCTGTAGGGCACTCCTTTCCTTTCCACTGGACCTCACCTGCAGTGCAGAAAATGTGAGGTCCATTGGGCCAACATGAGAATGTACTAGAGGGAACTTGGCACTGGAGATTCATGATTAGGAAGTGAAGCGAGAGCGCTACATTAAAAAGAAAATTAATAAGACAGGTGCTTGTATAACATAAAATGTTCTGAGAGGAGGGATCTCCATTTCCCCCCTCTAGACAAGTGAGTTATCTATCTACCCAGCCACACTGTATTGCAGGAAATATGTTACTATGGGTTCAGAGGAGCCTGATCTGATGGCTCTGTGTGAGGTGAAATCTGACAGTGCCTTCTAGATCTGATCCTACAGGGGACTTAGATGTTATGACATTAGCTGTGCTTAGGGGTAGGCTGAAAGATGGTCTGACTGAGGACATTTTGGGTACATGGAAAGTAGATCTAGACACCTGGAGAGCCTTAGTCAGGGAGGTATCCAGAGACTTAATTTCTTAACTGCATGGTGTCTCTTTGGGACAACAATTTATTTTTCAGATGCCTTAAATTCCATTCCAACCACGTTCCAGGCACTGGTATGGAATATAAGCCTGAGAGGTAGAATCCTAGAATGGTTAGATTTGGAAGAGACCTTAAAGATCATCTAGTTCCAACCCCCCTGCCATGGGCAGGGACACCTCCCATTAGATCAGGTTACTCAAAGCCCCATCCAACCTGGCCTTCAACACCTCTAGGGATGGGACATCCACGCGTTCCCTGGACAGCCTGTTCCAGTGTCTCACCACCCTTATTGTAAAGAATTTCTTTCTTATATCTAGTCTGAATCTACCCTCTTTCAGTTTAAAACCATTACCTCTCGTCCTATCACTACATGCCCTGAAAAACTGTCCCTCCCCATATTTCTTGTAGGCCCTCTTTAGGTACTGGAAGCCTACTATAAGATCCACGCAGGCCTCATGGCTTTTTTGCCCAACTTCCTCTTTGTTGGGATGCTTCACTCCTGAGCTTGGAGGAGGTGATCCTTGAATATTAACCAGTTTTCTTGGGTCCCTCTTCCCTCCAGGACTTTATCCCACGTATTGCACAAATAGGTGATACAGATAATAAATGCAGACCGACAAACAAAACCAATAAATCAGACACTGCTAATGTCTTAAGCTCTGCAGCCTAAATAATTTCATCAAAAATTTTTTTCTATATTTTATTACTGAAGGTGACTTCAAGGTTCATGCTTTTCTGAGAGTTTCTCCAGAGGATGAAAACGTAATTGGAGACCTACCCATGATGCTGAAATAAAAAAACCCACTTGTGTGTCTTAAGGTTTCAGCATCACATCATACAAGTAAAGACTGTCAAGTGGCTGACACTGTCATACAGAAGCTTTTGCTTAATATTTCTGATTGCATTCCCAACTATGCAGTCATGAGACATGGCAGGAGATTCTGATGTGCTCTTCAGCCACCAGACACACACTTGAGTGAATTGCTAATCTCCCCAGACACCTGGAATGCAGATAATGACTTGTGTATGTACAGCCTGATCATCCACCTGGCTGAATTAGATCATTCCTCACTCTGTTGTGGCAGGAGGATTTTAAAGCTACTATTCTGAAACTCCCCTCTTGGTGTTGGCATGTCTGGATCCTCCAGAGCACTCACAGCTGTGCTGCCTTTTAACAGCCATTCCTTCAAAAAGAGAGAAATGATGAATTCAGCAACACTATGTTAAGCTGATAAAACACAGAGGCATAAATTGCAGTCCAAAACGATTCTTCAAAGCAGCAGCTGACTTATGATTCATGATACAAAGCCCAGTGGCTTGGCTGCATGAGGTTTCTAATTGTTGTGGGTTTGGCCTGCTCTACCAGCTACGGGCCAGCATTACTGCTTAAGATGGGACACCCAGCTTTCAGCAAAAGGAGCACTTCATCAACATCAACATACACATCAGATAACAGATATCATGTCCTTCTAGGGCTGGCAGGATCCTGCCCTCCTCTCTCTGTGAGTGATTGCCATAGTCTTTGCCCGGAGCTCCCTCTGCCTCCAGCAGCAGCCCAGTGCTTCACTGGGAGTCTCTCCCAGTTGTGCAAGAGCACACCTGCAGCACACCACGCTGTCCTCAAGCAGCCCCACTGAGTCCTGCAGATATTGTATTGTTGTGTTTATAGAGATGCAAACTCTGGGGATGGGTAAAGCTATCTCCAGCAAGCTAGAAAGCGAAGTCCTAGAAGTCCCTTTTTTTGTGGGTGGCTGTAAGTCTGGGTGAAGGAAGAATCACCAGAAAACAGCAGGCCAAAGAGGGGAAAAGTGTGAGATGGTGTGTGAAAATCTCCCCAAAGTGCTGAGCTTCAGATGCTGTTGAGTCTGCAGGAACCAATAAGCTCACAACACCAAGAAACTGCTGAATCTGCACAAGGCCACCGGCACACATTAGTATTGACAGTGACTTGTATACCTCAGCCTGTACCCACGAGGGCAATGGCTGCTGTACGCAGACAAAGTCTACAGGATGATGTATACACTTCATAGGGCAAAGAACCCTCTCAGAGGCTTTACAAAAGCTGACCTCGAAGCCACTACTGTGGCAGTCCAGCCCACTTCTGAATATACAGCTGGAGCTGGTCTCCCAGCTCTTGCTCCAACTGGGTAACAACAACGAGTGTATGAGTGAATTAGATCTTCTCCATTCCCTCTCAGTGAAAAGGGAGTTTACAACAGGGAGAATGAGTTGTGTAAACTTCCATGTTTGCTCAGAAAATAGAATGATGAGGACCGGTCACGGTTCTTATAGCTCCCCTTGTAGCTCCACTTACATATGGTAAAATACCATACTTGGTCCCAACATTTCCTCTTTACCTTTCAAAAAAATTGGGTGTCCTATAACTTTATCACTGCATCAGAAATGAACGACCATGCAGCTGAGGTTGTGGACAGTCTCCTTTGCTTTGCAGAGATAAATCTTACAACTTTCTATTTCTTGTGCAAGCTTTATTTTTCTTGTTGCTTCTGTGTTATTTGGCAAGGTGAGAAGATTTTGCGGGTCACGTATATAAGAGCAAGGGAGAGATGAAATCAGTGGTATTGTGCTTTCCTTATACCTCCAGGTACTTAGTTTCCGCTAAAGCTCAGGCAAGACCCAGGGGTTAAAATGAATGAGACATAATTAATACGTAACCTTAACAAGCATTTTACATTTACCTTTCAAGCAGCCAATAAAGGAGTTCATGCAAAATTGTCTTTTAAGCTTCCCTTAAAATATCCAGTTTTCTTTGCTCTACTCCTGGCCCTGGTGCTGTTCCTGCTGTTTGAAAGGATTTTTACAAACTTGTGCAAGGGGGGAACCTGGTCCATTCTAGTGCCGCCTTTGTCTTTTCAAAGGTCCTTGTATTTGTCAGGAATAAACCAACAACTGACAAAGGTGCAAAGACCATCTGTCTTCTACTCTGTATAAATCACTTGAAACTAAAGAGTGTTTTGTTTGGTTTCCTCTTTTTGAAAGATCTTATACTGGCTTTTCTTTTCAAGTGCGTTTTGAAGAGGAGGTCATCTGCAGGGAATTCTGTACGAGCTTATTTTATGTTTGTTTATCAGATGTTTTCTGTAAGAAACTGCTAATTAATTGCCTATTGATAAAAATGAAATAGGCTGCCAGAATTCCCTGAAGCAGCAAGCAGCAGCTGAAGCCAGTGCGCTGGGGAAGAAACTTTTCCCGGGACTGTTGGTCTAATGAATACATTGACACAACAGGTCAATTGCCTCTTCTCATGTGGGGTTTTGTACCTTCTTCTAAGACAGCCTAGACTGTGTTAAGGGTACAGGCACCTCCCTACATACTATTAACCCCTGATGTTGCTGGTTTAATCCACTCGAGTAGTTTGCTGCTGAGAAAGTCAGAATTTTGGTGAAAGGTAAGATTTTGATGTGATTTGTTTTGGTGGTTTCATTTTGATTATTTGGTCCCATTGACCAAATGGGGCCGGTGGCAGCCAGTCAAATGTTTCAATGGCTGATCTCTACCCTGTAGCAAAAGACCTTCCAAAGGTACAAAGTTCACCTACAAATAACAGTAACTTTGTATTTTATTGTTGAGCCTCTTTCCCTCTCCAGTAGAATAAATTGACACGAAGCCACTCCTATAAGTCAGACTCCAGAGGGAAAGAAACCTTTCCAAGAACAGCTGTTCCTTCAGTGCAGAAACATCTGCCAAATAGCACCATGGGCTCAGCCTTTTTCTTTTTGACTTAGTAGAAACAATATCACTGCCACACTAAATTGTCACAGGTTCATCAGCTAGCTTGGAAATATATCCTGCTCTGACTAAGTGTTCATTTTCTGTCTTAGGAAGTGTTTTGGTTTTTAGGATAGCAGTGGGAGGCCGCTGCTTTGAGTCATTTTATCTGCCTCATCAACATTCAGATTCAGATGCCAAGAGGACCTAGTCATGTGACAAAACCATGTAGGTACTTTGTGAATAAAGGTGTAATAAGTACACATTGGATCAGGGCCAAAAAGTGAATCTGTTCACTTCCATATTTATAAAAGAAAGTGACCAGGCACGACACTTATTTAGAGGTGTATGGGAAATATTTTTCTCATTTGGTAACCAGGCAAAAGAACAATTCCTGAAGTTCTGACCTAAAAATAAATTTCTAAACTTTCACTCCTGAAATGGAAAGGTAAACTTTTTCCTACATATTTTTGCTTCTTTTTTTAACTTTCAAAGTTTGGCAAATTTCTTGTCAAAATGTGACACTGAGAGAGAAAAGAGAAATATTTCATCCGAAGTGTTAAAAAATGCTCCCCAGTTTCTTTGTTGACAAAAGATCAAAGTATGGCATGACTTTACGCATCGTTTTCATAAACTTGTATCTGCATTACTTTTGAAAAAAGTAGTTGAATACAATTTTTATTTTCAGATCCAGCTTTATTTTAAACCTACTTAATATTTCTCACTACTAGTGCCTTTTTCAGTGATATGTTTGCTAGAATTTAAGCACTTTAATTGAAATTCTCTTTTTAAGCATCTACCACAGACAACACTTTAATTTCTGACAACATACTCTACCTATTTTTTAAGACACAGGGTGGTGTAAAGTTCACTATCCTGATTACCTAAAGAATGTTGGCATTGTGTTTTGGGTTTGCTTTGTGTTTGCTTTGCTTTACTGGGAGCAAAGAATTGAAACATGGGAAAGAAGACACTGGGGATATACCTTTTGTTGTCACTGCTCACGAATTCTGTACAGACCAAGAACTTTCTAAAGTTTGCCAGATAGTTTTCCCTGAAGGAAAAATAAATAAGTAAATAAAGCTAAGCAAGACCTTCCCCAGGGGAGCACACTGCCAGCCACGCTTTTTTTGGATGCAGAATTGAGAGAGGCCTTTCTGCCCTCATTCACTCGTCAGTCTCAGCCTCCAAAGGTCAGCTAGTGCAGAATAGCTGCCTAATAAAGAGGGGGCAAGAGTCAGAGCTGGGAAGGGGTGGGTAGAATCACAGAATCACAGAATCGTCAGGGTTGGAAGGGACCTCTGGAGATCATCTAGTCCAACCCCCCCGCCAGAGCAGGGTCATCTACAACAGGTTGCACAGGACAGCGTCCAGGCGGGTTTTGAATGTCTCCAGAGTGGGAGACTCCACAACCTCTCTGGGCAGCCTGTTCCAGTGCTCCACCACCCTCAAAGTAAAGAAGTTCCTTCTCATGTTAAGATGGAACTTCCTATGTTCAAGCTTGTGCCCATTACCCCTCGTCCTATCAATGGGCACCACTGAAAAAAGACTGCTCCCATCCCCCTGGCATCCTCCCTTCAAGTATTTGAAAGCATTAATAAGATCCCCCCTCAATCTTCTTTTCTCTAGACTAAAGAGACCCAAATCCCTCAGCCTTTCCTCATATGAAAGATGTTCCAATCCCCTAATCATCTTTGTAGCCCTTTGCTGGACCCTCTCCAGCAGATCCCTGTCCTTCTTGAACTGGGGAGCCCAGAACTGGACGCAGTATTCCAGATGCGGCCTCACCAGGGCAGAGTAGAGGGGGAGGATGACCTCCCTCGACCTGCTGGCCACACTCCTTTTGATGCACCCCAGGATGCCATTGGCCCTCTTGGCCGCCAGGGCACATTGCTGGCTCATGGTCATCCTGTTGTCCACCAGGACTCCCAGGTCCCTTTCCACAGAGCTGCTCTCCAGGAGGTCGGCCCCCAACCTGTACTGATGCATGGGGTTATTCCTCCCCAGATGCAGTACCCTACATTTACCCTTGTTGAATTTCATTAAGTTCCTCTCTGCCCAACTCTCCAGCCTATCCAGGTCACGCTGTAAGGCAGCACAGCCTTCTGGCGTATCAGCCACTCCTCCCAGTTTAGTGTCATCAGCAAACTTGCTGATGGTACACTCTATCCCTTCGTCCAGATCATCGATGAATATATTGAACAGGACTGGACCCAGTACTGACCCCTGAGGAACACCACTTGTTACTGACCTCCAACTAGACTCTGCACCACTAACCACAACCCTCTGAGCTCTATCTGCTAGCCAGTTCTCAATCCACCCCACTGTCCATTCATCTAGCCCACACTTCCAAGCTTGCCAGTGAGGATGATGTGGGAGACAGTGTCGAAAGCCTTGCCAAAGTCAAGGTAGACAACATCCACTGCCCTCCCCTCATCCACCCATCTAGTGACCTCATCATAGAATGCTATCAGATTAGTCAGACACGACTTCCCCTTAGTGAATCCATGTTGACTACTTCTGATAACCTTCTTTTCATCCAGGTGCTTTGAGATGATACCCAGCACAAGCTGTTCCATCATCTTTCCAGGGATGGAGGTGAGGCTGACCGGCCTGTAGTTTCCCGGGTCATCCTTCTTACCCTTTTTGAAGACTGGAGTGACATTGGCTATCCTCCAGTCCTCAGGCACCTCACCTGTCCTCCAGGACCTTTCAAAGATGATGGAGAGAGGCCCAGCAATGAATTCCCCCAGCTCCCTCAGCACTCAAGGGTGCATCCCATCAGGCCCCATGGATTTGTGGATATCTAGTTTGTCTAACTGATCTCTAACTTGCTCCTCAAGAGCAAGAGATATGGCTCTATAGTGCCAGTAAGTTTGCCTTTCTTTGGGAGAAAACCCAGTTTCCAGGCTCATCATTTCTTCCCGCTAGCAAACTTTTGCATAACTTATTCACAGAATATCTCTGTCCCTCTCTGGGGCTGGTTCTCAGGGAGGATGATAATGCATTACTGAGGGTTCATTAGCTCAAGCAGCCCTGAATCAGAAAGGTCCTGCTGGGACCAATATTCATCAATATGATGAAATTTCGGGATTTTCTTCAGTTTGCTCCAACAAACAAGCAAAAGATGGCATGACCACATCCTGCAATTCTTTTATATTAAACAGTTACTATGTTTATTGGGGGTTTTTGTTTGGTTGGTTTTTGGTGGGTTTTTTGTGGTTTTTTTTTTTTTTTCTATAGTGAGAAAGCATTTTAAAAAAAGCATAGAGAAATGTGGAGAAAATGACAATTTTGGAAATTGCGTCGTGCATGGTCATAGTAGTTTTTAACCTCAGATTCTTACTTCATGTGCTGCCTGTTGTGGAGCTGCTTTGGGAATGAATTGGGGTCTGTTTGAATGAATCCTGCTTCATTTGTTCTAGAAAACAGACAACAAGCAGAGAATGTGGCAGAATATTAAAGGAAGAGGTGTTACCATATGACAATGAACGTTGTCCCAGAGAAATGGACCCTATTTCTAATTTTTCCACTGAGGTCCTGTGTGGCCCCGGACAGATCAGGTAAACCAAAGTTTTCACAGGCAGTCTATGTGTTACCCGTTTTTCAGCTGTCTGACTTTGGAGCTCTGATTTATAAAAGCACAGAGAAATCACAGCTGCACATGGAGTCTTGGCAATTTGTATTGTGAACACATAAATTTCTAAATAACACAAAGTTCTCTGGAAATTCAGACTCTATTGCTTCAAACAGGACACACAAATTAATAAATATTTATCTTCAATCTCTCTGTGGCTAAATTCTCCCTTTTTATATTGGGAGTAATAGCATCTGTCCCTATCTTCCCTGCCAACGGACACACAGAAGGAAAGGAATTATCCTGTTGTGAGAACAGAGGTCAAATAACATCTGTAAAATGTAAAACATATGTTTTACATGCAAAGGAGCTCCTGGCTCTCCCTGTCTAAAAATATAAGACCACAGCTGTTATCCAGGACAGCAATTTGGAGAAGTTGAAGAAAAGTTCAGTTCTTCAGGCCGTAGGGGTGATTCTCCTGGCAGGTTATGGATGTGACTGCCTCAGTGTTGAATTTAATGCAGATCTATTGACTTCAGTAGACCTGGGCTCAAAGAAAAGAAGTTTCTCTCTAAGGCTTCTGAATTCTCGTTTTCTGACGTGGGTCGATGGATTCATGTTGGTTACACACTTTGAATCAAACGTTTGATTCTCAGTGACGTAGCTGGAGTTGGCTGTGATGGTGCAAGGAGAAGGCTTTTTAAGCTGCCTCTGGAGAGCACTTGGTGTAATGTCTCCTTTCATTATCTTCTGCTACGAACCCACATGCTGCAGCAATAGTCACGTAACGAAGGAGAAAAGGAATCATTCTGCTGTCCTTACCAAGGTTGCGTGGCACTTCACTCTGAGGATCTAATTATTTTCAGAATAAAAAACAGGACTAAATAAAGCTCTAGAGAAATACTTTACCTGTTTTAGAAGAGAATGGTTGCATGTTGATATTGTTTAATGAGCATACTGTATAAAGATGGGTTTGAAATGCTTTATCGACTGCACTGGAGGTCAAAATCACTGGTTAATCATCAGAACAGGCATTTGGGGAACAGTCACGTGATGAGCAACATGTGTCTTGAGAAGCTTCAGAAGCTAGTAAAGAGGATTAAAGTTTTACAGAAGTTGCCTGCTTTGTTTCATGATGGGTCTCTGCTTTAGACTACTGGCAGGTCAGGGAGTATATGATTCATCTTTGTTCTTCCCATACCTCTGCTTTGTAAAATAGCCACTGATTCACTCTGTGAAGTTCAGTTAATACCTTGTCTTACGCTCGGCTAATATACAGTAGTGTTCAAGCAGTGCTGAGGCAAGGAAGGGAGGGACCACATCACTTCAGTCAGCACAGAGAGAGAAAAGAAATTCTTCTGTTGCCAACCACCAAAAGAAGAGAAGAAACAATTACATGTGTAGCTGAAAGCAAAAGGGACAAAAACATGTGCTCTGTTTCATTACAGGCTCCAGTATCAGGAATATAGAAGATACATTTCCCTTCCTCTGAAGCAGAATGGTTGACTCTGCATATTAGGTTTATCTCCACAAAGACTTTGCAAAGCTTTGTAGGCTTTTTGAAAAACCCAAATAATAGCAGTGCAGACCTGGGATCATTTTAGCTGCGTCATTAAAGCTTGAATAATTCTGTCTGGCCAAAAGGCTACATTTTTGTCTTAACTCTGTAATAAACAAAAGCTCAGATCAAAAGACCAGATTTACTTGGTAATTGAGTTCTATTTTTACCTGAACTACATCATTCAGAAGGGATTCAGACTTACCTTAGCTTTGCCGTCCTTCCAATATATATATTTGTGATAAGGGGATCATGGTGTTCTGGTACAATGAATAAGTGTTTTTTGACAAATTAGAGACATGCAGGTGTATCTGTATGCCCATATTCACATGCCTCTGGTTTTGTACTTGGGTCTTAATCCACAGCTGCCCATGTTGTGTATATGATTGTGTTCGTTTTATGTCTGTTTTAACATGGAAGCAAGAGCTTCCTTTGCTAAGGGACCTTGAACACAGAAAAAAAATACACACTTAAGCCTTGTCTTTGCATGCAATATGGATGGTGTTGTTTCAGTTGCTTGCTCCTTGTTCTTCAGGTCTCCAGTGGGGTCCTGGTGCCCTGCTCCCTCCACTTCATTGGGGCCTTTCTTGCATAAAGCCCCAGTGGCAGTACTGGAGCATCTTCTCAAGGGACTGCATACACTGCGGTGGGAACACATGCTGGCGTAACCTGCTGGTGTGAATAACTGCAGACCTGCAGGACCAGGACTTCATAAGGCAGGAGGAGAGAGGATGAGTAGGCTGCTGCCTTGTGCCTTCCAGGTGGTGATTTATAGCAAGATCTTTTCTGGCATAAATAAATGCAGAAAGGTAGACTTCAGCTGTAGCAGGTCATTCTCCTATGGCATCTTGTTTTCCCATGAAATAATTGCAGTGGTGCAGGATTAAAGCCATTCATCCTTGGGTTTGATGACTTCTATCTAGGTAGGCAGATGGATGCATTTAAAAGGTCACACAATTAAAGAATGGGAAGAACTGCAAAATCTGCAGAGGATGCAGAAATTTCACTCAGCTTTGCTCATGTTTCCCACTGTAAATAGAGTGTTAAATGTAACTTTTGGACCAGATATCATGCTTAGATGCACTGTTCTGGACTGGGACCATCTGTGGTTCCTGTTAGTAAAACAGTTTATGCTGCAATTTTTTTAAAAAGTACAGCCTTTGACACTGTGATGTGTGACTTTGTTTCATACACCTACTTGGAGCAAATTGCGTTAGGGATATTTAGTAGGCTATAGATTTTATCCTGATGTTTGATGTTTTGTTTACAATCAGTCCATGACTATCAAAGCATTTCATGAAAACATACTCAGATTTTCTGCTTTTATAATTTGTGATGCTGTTTTCCATATGCTCAAGAAGTACTGCGTCTGTTCCCTTTCCTATGTGAGTGGCAGTTTTACAGTGCACAGAGCTCCTGATAAAAGGTTGTTGACAGTTCAGTCATAATATAAAGTTCTTATAGCTTTAAACATGTAAAGATGTTTAATTTGTTTTTCATTAGCATTTTGGTGCTTAACTTGTAGTAGGATTTTAAAAAATGTATTATCTTGTAAAGCAAGCTGGAATAATGAGCTTTAATTGTGGATGCTTTGAATGCTAGAAGATTCATCAGTACTGCTGTGCAGCTACTGACATTCTTCTAGGAACACTGCTAAGAAAGTTGTGTAGGAAAAGAAAAAAGCAACAAAAAATATAAAATAAGCCATGAGCAGTAAAATATGTGGTAGAAAAAATCCTGCAGCTATACCAGGAGCAATGGACAAAGCTGGGTCTAAAACTTAGATTGGCAGGACGGCATAGGCTACAGCCAGTCAAACCTGACATCAGGATTTTGTCTTGTTAATATATCTGCCCATTAAAGAAAAAAAAAAAAAGACCAAAGATCTTGATTTGACCTTTTGTAGTTCTTCACATGATGTCAGGGCTTTTAAACTGTGCAGGGCTGGCACCAGCATTCTACCGCTGCGCTTGTCTTCATCCACCCAGCACGTGGGGCACATGTGAGAGCAGCACAGACCTGCCTGCCCCCAGCCCTGCCCCACGCTCGTGGTCATCTCTAAGGGCAGCCAGGGCTCCGCAGGTGGGACAGCCAGCTGGAGCAAGGTTCCTCCTGGTTTTTGTCCCACGTCTGTTGCTTTGCTGTTCAGGTTGTAAAGCCATGTTTTCTAGGTATCTAGGTTGCTAGTTAAGACCTTCTATTTAAATAATTGAGAACTGCAAGTCTGCTTCAGCCTGCATATTTCATGTAAAGCATCTGAAGAGTTGTTATTGGCTATCCGCTTTCTGCCCAGATGGTTGTAAACTGAGAGACGTGGTGGAATCCTGCATCCATCATTTTTCATCCTAGTGGAATGCAGGCCCATCATATTTCCAGCAATAGATTTTTCTTTGTCATAAATCACTGTGCTCACATTCCTTATTTAACCTAAAGATGTATGAATAGGCATCATAAGTGGCATATTAGATTAGCATACCTTTGAAAAGAGACAGACGCTCTGAGAAGTAGATAAAGGACATGTTTAACTAAAAGCAAAGGTCTCAGATATCACAGAGTTAAATAACAAAATAGAAAGGGGCAAACTAGATGTAAAAGTGGCTCTTTCATGAGAGAGTGGTAATTTTTCCATAGGTATGTTTTTGCTGTCTATGCCTGACAGCATGACATAGGGCAACTTCTTTGTGTAGCCTGAGGTACATTTTCATTTAGAAATGGAAATCAGAGCCATTTTTTAAAAATGTGTAAACAGAACATTTCCAGTTTTGAAATTTGTTTGCTTTTTATCCAAAAATATTTAAATATATTCTTCTGGGATTCCTGAATAGTTTTGGTTAAAGCTAGAACAATGGTTCTTATTGTATTATTTTTAAAATAAACACACTATCTGTAGACATAAGTATGTGAAAATTCTAAAGGGATCCACACCTTAACTGTAGAACATGTTATGATGCCACAAAATTAGAAAATGTTGAAATACAGTCAAATAGGAGAAGAGTAATCCAGTTCACTATTATGTTAACAGTGGTCTTGACAGTAGAAGCATAATTAACACAAGGATTGCAGAACAATTACAGTAGTGAAGAATAGGTGCAGGGCAGAAGTATTAGTCTTTGATGCCCATTTCTTCCTTTATGCAAGCCTTCTAACAACAGTCCCTTCTAACATATGTCTTCTGTAAGAAAAGCATGACTTTTTGGGTCACGTCAAGATCAGTGTCTCAATGACATTTCTTTATTTCCGTTTGAACTTTCAGTACACAATTAATTAAATTTCATGTTAGTCCTATCCAATAACATACATTCTATAAAGCTGTGGAAAATAAGTGAGTTTACTTATTTCTAAGCAACACCCATATGTTTAATTTTAAGTACCATTTGGACCTCCGTTCACAGTTATTCACAGAGATATATATTTTCTGTGTTACCTCATGGCTGGGAGCAGAGATGCAGGCCCAAAACGTAAAAGTGGAATATATTGCTGTGGATGTTTTTTAAAAGACACTTATTTTTATTCACCATCTGTCACATTGGTTCGCAGCCAATATCCAGCAGTGAGTTTGGGGATTAATGGAGTATTGAAGAAGCGATGAGCATTTTCACAGTTGTTTAACTTGTTTCATTATTTCTCCTTTTGCGTTAGTATTATCATCCTGCAACATCCGTTATTAATAATAAGCATAATAAGTGTGCTGGATGCAGCACACATTGCTATTGATAATAATAACATAGTACAACACAGACTTCTGAAAGACTGAGACAAAGCCACTCTGGCTAAAACTTTGCACATTTTTTGCTCACCTGGGGCTCTCACAGAGCAGTACCTGGATCCTTGGGAGCCCAAGCAAGCCAGCAGCACCTCTCCTACAAACACGCCAGCTCCAGGTCCCTTCCCTGCCCTTCGTCTCCAACCGCAGCCAGCAGCACCTCAGCTGTTGCTACCTGACAGGTTATCCAAAACCTGAACATCTTTAGCCAGTGAAGATTTCCCAGTGCTCCTTGGCAAAAATCTGCTGCCTATTCATAGTATTCCAGATTTGTTGATTAGTAAAAAGCATATGCAAAATCATGGTAGATGATGCACTCAAAATTGCTACAACAGCAAATAATGACACAGCATTTCTTCGAAGCCTTGCCAATAAGAGATGATATCCCCTAGAAATATGAAATACTGAATTTTCAGTAGTGATTCTGAGCACTGTAAATTGCAAAATTTTCCCAAATTGTCCTGCCCTGTTCTTTTCCATAATGGCCTCAATTTCCACATTGTATTTCTGAAGGGCGACAGTCAAATGAAACATTTCTGTCTTCGGTCGCCCCACCTGCTTTGCCCAGCAGGTGAATCTGATAAATACCTCGGTATTAGTCACAGTAGGTTCAAAAATATCAGCAAGTCTTTGGAGTTAGCATCTTTTGGGGGGATTTGGAGAGTAACATTTGAAAACATGTTCAAAGTATATTCGGACTTTATGAGATTCATGATAGCAAACCAAATGTTTAATAACCATCTGAGATGACAGAAAGGATATTTTGCTGAAAGATGGCCTGTGCACTATTAGAATATACATCACTTTCTCCAGCTAAAGGTAGAGTTAATCAATTCAGGTTTCTTTACCCTAGAAAGCTCTTACTCTATTTTTTATAACATTGTGTCTGGACTCCAAAATACCCTCAAAAGTTGCAAATCTTCTGTCTTTCATGGTACAAAGTAGTCTTGATAAACACAAGTCAAAAGAAAGACTTTTCGCAGCCCTCCATCATGTTTAGGAACTGTATGAACAATATGAAACTGGCAAGCATTGGGTTTTCCTGTGCTGATTTTAGCAGAGAATGTAAAACACTGTGTGTGTGTGTGTGTGTGTACTTTCCTGCAGTTCACTAAGCAAAAAATCAATTCTGAAAAACTGATACCTAGAAAATAATGTCTTCATATGCTACCTGTATGACTTTGTCCAAAGCCACTAGAGAATGATCTGTTGAAAGCACTGATATTATTGCTAGTTAAAACCTTCTATTTAAATAATTGAGAACTGCAAGTCTGCTTCACAGAAATTTCTGTAGAATAGAACTCCAGTGTTCTGAAAAGTGCAAAGTCCATAAAATCATGAATGGCACAAGGAGGCAGTGAACCAGGGACTGTTTATTTGCCGTCTCTCCTGCTAAAACAACAAGAGGCATCAAATAAAACTGAAAGGAGACAGATTCAAAACACACTTCCGAAAGCTTGGGATAAGGGTGGTCTGGCATAAGGAGCGTTGTGACACTAAAAGTTTACATGGACTCACAGGAGACTGGACAAGTCTAGGAAAAAGCAACTCATTAAGTGTTACTGAATACACAGAAACTACCCTGGGCTTGTAAGTCCTGAAACCCACAACTGTTCTCGGCATGTTCAGCGGACTCACATGCTCACCTACCTCTATATTCTCCTGCGGTCACTTGCTCTGGGACACAACCAGAGAGAGTATAATGAGCTGCACAGACCTGCAGTCTGATCTGCTGTGGCCTTTCATTCTTATCTTCCTTCTATTAATTCCAAATTGTGGTGAAAAGGCTGACATTGCAAAGCTTCCAATAAGCTAAAGTATGATATGATGTCTCTCTTATAGAGAGAAATATTATTTTTTATATAAATGTCTTTATATATCATATATAGGTTATCTTTTATAGGAAAACAGCATCTTATAGATGAATAACAATAATTTCTAAAAATGCTGTAGGAACATAGAAGCATTTTATTTTGCTAATTTCAAGGACCATCAATTAAATTTACTCAGACTCACATTCCAAAGCATTAGATTGTATGCCCATAACAATAGGTATAAAACTAAAGCCAGTATTTAATATAGTATTAAAGTTAAAAAAATGGATAAAGATGACAAGTAAAAATGAAAACTTTCAACTTTTACTTCAAGCTCTTTCATTACAACTAACCTACTTGCACAATACATTTAAATTTTGATGAAACTGCACATTTCGTCAGAATGATTTTGTGTTGATGTGCTTTGGATCAGACTAATTATCAGGGTCCCACTTTTATGAAACTGTGTTTCTGGAGGTGTTAAAACTGCCTAAACTTGGCACCTACCATTTGTGTCCAACTTGGAAGTGATCTTTTTTTTTCAGGCGAGACAGGGCAAGAGCTTTTTCAGGTTGTGATTCAGTGCAGGAGCCTAATTTAAGTGCTCTGAATTGCTTCTTGGATACTCCCCACTATCTGATGCCTATAAAGTGAGATGAGTGTCCTAAACCTTGGCATGTGAATTCAGTGTTTCATGTGAATATCCCTTTGTGTCATTTTCTTAAGTTGCTCCACATCATGCTTATATGTTCCACAGGCAAAACTGCCACAAGCTCTGCTAGCATAAGTCTGTAAACAATTATAATCAGGATTACTGCTACAAGGGTCCATAAATCCTCCACAGCAGGACTTTCCAGCTGTGCTTGTTCAACTCCCATCACAATCAGGCCTGATTCTTGCCTCGAATTTTTAGGCACTGGAACAATACAGAAAATAATTGTAATATCCTTTGGCCACTACCTGCAGATGCTGAGCCCAGGAGGCAAAGCTCTCCAGGTGGGAAATACTAAAACACCCCCTTTCCCCAGGACAGCGGTGACAGACTGTTAAGCTCATGCGTTCCCAGCCCAGAAAGGCACAGATATACCCTGTACAAACATGGGAACACTAATCAGAAACCAATGGTGGCTGAAAGACTTCAGCCACTTTCTGTTCTTCATTAAGTTGCAAAAAGTACCATGGCTGGTGGGATCCGGGGAACTGTAGCAGTTCTCCAGCATGATGCTGAGTGAAAAGACATGCACACATTTTTATTACATTATTTGGAAAAGTCTTTAGTGCTGAGTAAGAGTGCTTTTCATTAAGGCTGTTGCAACATCTGCTTGCAGCAGGTGAGAGAAAAATCGTTTATCAGCCTCTGGCTTTCTTTGCCAGGTATGAAAAAAAGCAGTAAATAGTATGTACGAGGACGTTCCTGGCAGGATTAGCCAGAACAACCCACCTCTGTTTCAAACCAGGCAATCAGTGCCTTTCCTACAACTTTCTAGATCAGCAGAGGAAGCTCACCAACAAGGCTGAGAATGTTGGCTACACAACAGACCCAAAAAAAAAGGTCTGAAAAAAATTGCAAGTGTTTGAAGAGGACTCCAAATATCTTTTTTTTTTCTAAAAAATAGGACATAAAAGGGCTCCGTTTTTTTTTTTTTTTCCAGGATGTAGCACCTCTCCAAACACCTACAATACCTCTTTACTCTTGCAGCAGGAAAGATTTCTCCTACAGGTCCGAGCAGAGTTCTGCTCTTCAGCGGCTGCAGGCTGAGAATAACTTTACAAGCACCCACAGACAGGCAGAAAACTTGCAAGATCAGCCAACTCTGAAGCACCGTGTACAGGTCTAAGAGTGAACCCAAAATTCCTCCTCTGAACCACAGCCATGGCAATGGCACGTGAATTGCAAATCAGTTTCTGGCATCATGGATTTACTGTTGCATTTATGAAAGAAAAGCCTTTGTCTCCAGCTCATGACAGTTGGAGAAAAAAACATAGCTCACTTCCCAGTGGCATATGCACTTTTTTTTTTTTCTCCATTTTCCACATCAACTTCCATCACCTGAAACTGGACCTACATCCCAAGCTGAAAACAAGTTAAAACTTCTCTATAAACCTCAGAAAAAACTCTTGAGTTGTCTTACATTTAGAAGGGCACCAGCAGCTCCCCCTTCACAGTGTTATTAGTTCAGCACTGAGGAGGCCAACAGTGCTTACTAGAAACTGAAACGTGTGGTTCATTTCAATTTTGAGGAAGTTCTTGCAGGACTGAATATTATTGTGTGCCTTTTTAGTGGGGGTAATGGATTTGGCACATTGCTAGGCTCCAGAGATCATCTCAGTGGCTGTTGACAAGGAGGTCTGTGTTGCCTTGCTGTGAGGATATTCTTCTTAGACATTCGTCTGTTGACAATATTTTCCACTGCCCTAACTTTCCTTTTCATGTCTCTGTGTGTTACACGGCAGTTTTGTTTTGTGCCTCTGAAAATGGTATCTACTAGCTGTGTTAGCAAAAAGGTCAAGCTCTGCATTGACTTGTTTTGTCCTGAATATCATGACTTTGTAAGAACAGTTTAGATTTTCCCCTTCTTTCTTGGGCTGTGAGTTTCACATAATAAGACAAGACAAGAACACCATGTCTAGGGAGCACAACATCACATCAATCCTTTCTCTGGGGGCCTCCAGCCCAACATGCAGAGAGGGATAGCAGCACTGGCTACTTCATGGGAGTGGGAAGACACTGGCCTGGCACCATGTAGAAAATTCCTAATACCTGAGCTTGTCACAGGTCACTCAAGGGTGCTACATCAATGATCTTGATGATATCTTAATGCTTTATGCCCCCTCCAGCTGACGGAAGAACTGAGCACCTCTGGACACCCTGTTTTTAATGAAACCTCAGTCAAGCTCCATTTTTATCTTTCAAGAGAAACTCTATAATTTCAAACTTTATTTCATCCCATGGAAAGAAGCCTTGGAGAACAAACAAGATTTTTAATCAATCAAGATTTTTTCTAATACTGTTGTACCAAACTGTGATGGATTCATGTAAAAGACGGTCAAACCACATTGAAAGGGGCAATGGAAAATTAAGTAATATTTCTATCAAGAAAGACTGAAGCACGCCATTTCAAAATGTTCCATGCTCCTTCAGTTTTTCTTTTTGTATAAACTTTTGTTGAACATATTGTTTTTCCAGAAAAAATTTTAATTTTCACCAAATTGGTGTGAGCTAGAGGAAAAATGTTCCACAGAAAAAAATTCCATCTACTTTTGGTCTCCTTCCCACTTGACAGGGACCATCCCTAAAGCACCCACTACGTAATTCACTCACCAACCAAAACTGTCAAGAGATACGTCAGTTTAATGCAGGTACAATTTCTGTTAAGTGCTGTATTTCAGCCAGTGGGTAGAGGAAGCAAAGCAGTAAGTTTGATTCATAGCATAATCTGCTGTTGATTTTATTATAGTGAGTAGTGAATGATTTCATTACAGCAAATAGTTGCAGAGGAGACAAGTAATGGGAGGTCGAGAGGACTTTCTCCTATACTGCTCCAGAGTCTCCTCCCACTGATTAGGCTGTCTTAACTGAAGGTTGTCCATTATTAAACATCTCATTGCATATAACAGATTGTTTCATCTTAGCCATTGATTTAAAATTTCTTCTGTCTTCAGGTTTGTCAAATTGCCTTCAACTATATTCAAGCAACTTATCAAGCAAAATGGAATCTCCTTTTTGTTCCTTTTTCCCATAGAAGTTGTAATGCCGGAATCCTTGGTCTTTCAGGGCTTCAGAAGTTACAGGGCTGATCAGAGTACTTCAGCTGTAGAAACAAGTCCAGCCACACATTTTCTTCACTTGTGTATTTACAGGTGTGAGCTGGTTTGCAAAATAGATGGAGTAACTCAGTAGCAGATGATATATCTGCAGATCCTGATTTGCACTTTCATGTTCAAACTACTGGACCTTTCTGTTCCTGCAAAGACAGAAGTGTGCTCCCCAACTGGGGACTTCCGCAGAGCAGTAAAAAACTGTATTTGATTTTTAAAATGTACTGACAATTCATACAGAAATATGCAACCAAAACACCAACCAAATAAAACTGGAATAGAAGAGTTTTATTTCTTACAAATAGATCATTGTAGAACCTGCTTCATACATTAGTAAACATAATGAAATATATCTTCAAACCCTCTACTTTTTTTTTTTTTGCAAGTACAAATTTTGCTGTTTTCTTTCTTTTTAAGTGGTGCTCATGTGTTATAGACAAAAAGAGCTGGAAGAATTTCTGCTTTGAAGCTGTGTCCATTTTGTTTGCATGAGTCCAAGAACATTTGGAGCTCATCAAGGCTACATCAAAGAGTTTTATCATGTTCCTGCATCAAAAAGGTAGTGAGAGAGCAGCATTTTTAAGAGCAAAGCCTGTAGCTTCATCTTTGTCTTTATATTTGAATAGGGCTTTCAAAAGGAGGAAAAACAACAAGGAAATGCAATATTTTCTGCAAAAGGAGACAACTTGTCTTAAAAATAACTTTTTAATTCAATTAAAAATTAAACTATTTAAAACACAGGATTCCAATTAGGAATGGCAAAATCATTCAGCTTTGTAGGATTAATTTAAACTTTGAAGAACAGTAAAAGAATGTTTCTTTCTTGAAACATGAAACAATATTTCATCTATCCGTTTAAAAACCCCAAGCTTTAATTGTCTCCTAATGCAATCCATCGCCTGAGCATGCCATGTGAGTACAATCCTATGGTAACCTCAGTATCTGCTAAAGCAACATTATCCCTCTATGACAACTCACTGCTTTGTAAAGATTCTTTCTCTTGGATTCTTGCACTTGAGAGGGTTACAGCCCCTGAGCTCCAAAGCCTCTTCTTCCCCCAGAGGGACATACCTGGCATAAGATTGAGGCAAACATCTCACAGTATTCTCTTTTCTCATTTCTCTTTCTCATTCATCACTGCATTTTAAAGTCATGTCAATATTATTGACAAAGTTCAGAGATGGGTTAGTTGGTTGGTTTAGGCAATCACTTTCAGTTTTAATGTCTATTGATGTTCTTAAGGAAACGTTATACAACTGATCTCAGTTGTCATCTGGATGCTGAGTGGGCAAGGGTCCTGTTTGGCCTCTGTCTGTAATCCCTAATGTTGTTTGAAATCTCATGACCTTGACAGCAACGTGATTGTGAATAAATTCTGACAAGTTCCTCAAAGTCAGAAGGAAAGGCAGTCCTGGAAAACTTGTACAGCTGCTTAAAGTGCTCTTCCTCTCCTGCCAGTATTCATAAGCTCTGTTTGCAATTAAAAATGCTACAATTAAAAATTTGGAATTATTCGTTGGGTTAGTCTGTTAAGTTTCTTGCTCCAGTTGACATCCTCTTCTGAAGTACTTTAACCAGTGATAAATTCAGAGGCTTTCTGTGTCTCTCCCTTTTTCTTTTGGTTTTGTAGTAAAGATTAAATAGACTGAAAATCCTCAGCTTGCAAAAGGTAAGGCAGCGAAAGTTACAATACCGAGCTGTAAGACCATGAATAGTAAAGTGAAGATCATTAAGCAGTGCTTATCCATTATTTCTTGTAATATGAGATTTAGTTAGGTACTCAGTGTTAACAGCAATGTTAACAGCACAAGGAATCACTTTCCTCTAAAATGTGCAATTAAATTATGGGACTCATTTTTGCAGGATATTTCAGTGGTGGAAATTATTAATGTCTTGGTCCTTTGGCACTTAGTAAACACAATAGCTCACATTCTATTTCTAGGTTAGAAACTTCTAATTTGCTGGCTGGACATACCTCCGTATATATTCTCCATAAGGTACCACTGCTGCTCACTGGTGGAGACCTAAAAGTCGAGTAAAATGACCTTTGGTATGGTGCTGGTGGGGGAGTTCTTATATTCTTATGTTTATGGTTGTTTATGCCATGGTGTCAGTTTATATCATATTTTTCTTTTCCTTCTGTGTGAGAAGATGAAATAATGCTATTGTTACCCTCAGATCTACTCTAATATCTTTCCACAAAAGATTAATAAACATCAATAAAGATTAATTTATTACACATTTAACAAAAAATTTGATTTAATTACTCTGTAAAATTTGAAAATCTATTGCATATCTAAGTTTAAACTCTCCAGAAAACTGACCACCATATTATGATTAATGCTATAATTTATCTCATTTTCCATGTGGTTGGGCACAGAACTTGTCACTAATTGTCACAGACATATAGCATGGTGTTAAGTGGAGTCAATGGATAATTTTCAGCTTGCTTCACACTTACTGGTTTCAATCAAATCCATTTGACTCCTTTGAAAAATCTAGATTCAAAGATCTTCTAGCACTGAAAATCATATAACTACTAAGAAGCTGCAAGTGAACTGTATAATATGCTATTCACCCTATGCGCATAACTTACTAATGGACAAGTAAAATGCTACTGAAAGTTTTCATTTTTCCTATTATCTTCACTTGCATGCTGGTTCTCAAGGCTGCTAGCTGTTCATGATGGTTTGGCAGGCTCCAGTAAAGAGCTGTGTACAGTTGTCCTGGCAGCCGACAAGCACACCTAACTTCTTCAGCACTCTCCTGCTGATTAAGGATATTCTGAGCTTCCCTGGACATTCTGAATGAGGACCCAGTGGAGGCAGCTCAGTCTATACATTATGTCGGTATCAGAGGAAGCAGCCCTGCATTTCTGAGTCTTTTCTGATGCACCGTGCCCCCTCCCAGAGCAGTGATGGTACTGCTGGAGCTGTCATTTCTTGGGCAACCAAGCCTTCAAAAGAGAGGAGGTGAACCTCAGTGCAACAAAGATGACTGAGGGATTGGAGCACCTCCCTTATGAGGAAAGGCTGAGAGAGCTGGGACTCTTTAGCCTGGAGAAAAGAAGGCTGAGGGGACACCTTATTATTGCTTACAAGTATCTCAAGGGTGGGTTGGAGGAGGATGGAGCCAGCCTCTTTTCAGTGGATCCCAGTGACAGGACAAGGGGCAACAGGCACAAGTTGGAACACAGGAAGTTCCATTCAAACACAAGAAAAAACTTCTTTACAGTTAGGGTGACAGAGCTCTGGAACAGGCTGCCCAGGGAGGTTGTGGAGTCCCCTTCTCTGGAGATTTTCAGGACCCACCTGGATGCAGTCCTGAGTAGTGTGCTCCAGGCAATCCTGCTTTAGCAGGGACTAGGTGATCTCTAGAGGTCCCTTCCAACTCTGAAAATTCCATGGTGCTGTGATTCCATGAACCTGTATATTTGTGCTTGTAAACTGGTCCATAATTACAATTTCATGAAAGGTTTAGATGCATCTGTCATACCGACACATGTTATTCAGTTTAGTCATGACACACAGACCCAGAGCTGCATTCAGGTGGGCACCAAGGGTCCCCCAGCAGTCCCAGAGCATTCTCTCCAAAGGGAAAGAAAATGTCCGTATACTTTTGGAGCCCCAAGCAATCACAGAATTGTAAAATGGTTTAGGTTGGAAGGGACCTTAAAGATCATCTAGTTCCAAGCCCCCTGCCGTTGGCACGAACACCTCCCACTAGACCCCATTTCTCAAAGCCCCATCCAACCTGGCTTTGAACACTTCCAGGGATGGGGCAACCACAACTTCCCTGGGAAAATTGTTCCAGTGCCTCATCACCCCCATAGTGAAGAATTTCTTCCTTATACCTGGTCTAAATCTGCCCTCTTCCAGTTTGAAGCCATTACCCCTTGTCCTATCACTACATGCCCTTCTAAAAAGTTCCTCTGCAGCTTTCTTGTAGGCACCCTTCTGATACCGGAAGGCTGCTATAAGGTCTTCCCAGAGCCCTCTCCTCTCCAGGCTGAACAACCCCAACTCTCTCAGCCTGTCTTCATAGGAGAGGTGCTCCAGCCCTCTGATCATCTTCGTGGCCCTCCTCCGGGGCCACCTGGGGTAGAGGTGGAGTCTCCAAGTTGTCTCGCTTTCCTCTCTGGCATGCCACATTTCCTTTTTGCATGTTACCTGGGACTCCTGAAGGTAAAATCACAGCCTGTTTTTCTGTAACATAAAGGCAATGCAGTTTAACAGGTGCAATTTCACTGAAACACTATTATCAGCAAGGGAATTTGGTACTTCAGCTGGAGCAGCTCTTGGACATTTTCCACTGTCCTTTAATAAACGAGAGTCCTTAAGCTGGTGATCGGTCATAACCTTTGCTGGTTTTGCACAAAGATCTTCATCTATGAGGTCAACTAAAGTGATAGTTTCATATAAGACACTCCTTGTAAGTATGCATTGAATTCTCAGCAGGAATTACAGCTTATAATGAAAGGTTAATGTCTCTTTGAATAGGGAGCTGGATTTGTGTCATATTACCTCTTCACAGAGTGTTTCAGGCTGCCAACTTTCTGCTACATAGGTATGGGCTTCATTCAAACAAAATATGAGTTTATTTAGAAAAAAAAACAACATTAACTAGATAAGAATATTTATAAATACAAACCAGAAAAACTTAAAGCTATGTTGTATATGTTCCAAGCTAGTAAACTCGATAGTTGCCAATTAGGTTTAAGTGTACCCAAGACAATACAAAAGAATGCAGTTACATCTCCATCTGTCTCATTTGTCTTAGAATTCCACAAAATCTAATTTGGAACAGATTTATGGCACATGGGACTAAGAGGATAATACTTCTACTCCTGGTAATTGCTTGATGTGTGTACCTCCATCTTCTGTCCTAACTTTGTTGTCATACCATGCCTGCAGATAGGCACATTACCAGCACATCCTATAGGGCCAGTAGTCTGGCAAGAATTGCATGAGCTTCAGAAACAGTTGAAGACAGCAGTAAAAAGTATGCAGCAACATATTTGGTGTGAGAGAGCTGCCCAACAGGCAGTTCAGCTATATCCAATTGAGGTCTTCTATTTTTAAAATACAAATATGAACTGTTTGTATGGACCAGAAGCAGTTTTGATTTACTCTTCACCCTCATCTCACCTTCTGTCAAAAATTACCAGTATGAGGAAAGGACTATTGACCACATTTGGCTATCCTTACTGAGGCTGAATACCATTTTATCCCACTGGTTTCCTCATTCATCTTGACTGATCTGCTCAAGGAATAAGTGAATGAGCATACACCACTGCTGTACAAGTAGAAGGGATGAGACCCAAAGTCAGGGATCAGTTTACAGACATAGTTTGGAGGCATAACATGTTATTCCTTCTCAAAGTCAATTTTTTTTTCAAATGAGGGGAATTACAACATCTTGGTACTTTTAAATATAGTCTCAC
The DNA here is from genome assembly GCA_013398815.1 of Ibidorhyncha struthersii. Taxonomy (NCBI): domain Eukaryota; kingdom Metazoa; phylum Chordata; class Aves; order Charadriiformes; family Charadriidae; genus Ibidorhyncha; species Ibidorhyncha struthersii. The sequence goes on along the minus strand of VZSZ01011425.1, from coordinate 378,809 downwards.
CCTTTACTTCCCCAGTACAAACAGATAATCAAGAAATGAATTGAAAAAAGTAAACCCGCTAATTTTTCATGTCTGTTTAACTGTTCTGTTTGTTACACATAGATCCCATGGTTTCTGTTTAACTATATTCATGCAGTGAAGATTGATAATGCCATCAGTGGCCAAAGGACATTTACCCATCCAGATTTTAATTCTTTATGGAGAGCATGGTGAGAAACATTGCTCTTCTACCTTCTTTGTATTCCTCTCTAAAAATGTAGATTAATTTTGAGCAAAGGTAACAATAAAATAAGTTGAAAGATGCCTTACATTATCTAGTGACTCTAACTCCTGAGCTCGGTACACAGCTTCATTGTATATGTGTGGGTGTATTTGCAGAGCATCATCATGAGGAGTTTTCAGATTCCACTCCTCTCTAACTCTTCCCATCTGTTTTAGAAACATGCAAAAATCCTCCCTTGGAGCCTCTAACCTTTTAAAACACCATTTTCAAGCCAGCGATAGTTGCTGTGTGGCCCCTCACTGCCCTCAAACCGCACACACAGCATGATGCTCCCTGCACTGCCTGTCTTCATTTCATATCACAGCCGGGTTCCTACAAGGAAAATCCTCCCTGTTTGTCAAGAAAATGCATCAAGATTATGCTTTATGTGAAAAAAGTTGGAGTGGGAGTGAAGGCAGTGGCAGAACAAGGAGAGAATGGGCTTTTAAGCATCGTTCTGCAGTGGTACGTGTATGCGTGCCATGCTTCCTACCATACCGCAGCTAAGACATGTACCAACACTACCAGACCATCCCAGGCTTGAATATGGCTTTGCTGAGTGCAGAGCACTCAGTGCATCTCTTTTTAGCATTTATTTTAAGCTTTGCAGGCTTCATGATGAGTAGGTGACAAAGACCAGCCATGGAAACTTGCTTTAGATTGTATATACAGATTTATGAACAAAAAAATTGCACAGTCACATCACTGGTAATGTATCTTACTTGCTCCTCATTTAGAAAAAGCTTAAGAATTCAAACTGTCCAGGAGTAGAGCCTTGTTCCACGTTTCTGTATACACAACATCAGAAAGATCAATATCTGGCAGGCTTCACGAGCTTGGATAAATGCATGGAAACTGAGTCTTATTATTAAATCTAGCTCTTATTCAGAAGCAGGTACCCAAGCTAGTAAATCAGCCTTTTAGTATGCCACAAGTTTTTTTACCTTTTTTCATTTTGAGGACTACTTTTTTCATCCATTACCACAAATGGGTTAACAGGGGTAGCCAAGCAGCCCTGTCAGTCCTCCAAAGGCCGTCCTTCTAATTCATGATCCTTTATCGAGCACTCAGCGTGGCAATTCACTCACTGTTGCCAGCAGGCAGATAAGTCTATTCTAAAGTTACTATAATGTTATGCAAAGCTTGAGTAGCTGTTATGAATAACTATGGTAGAAGACGACAATTTGGTGCCTTTTATGCAATAAAAAGATACATTTACCTTACCATGAACCTTTTTCTTGAGCTCAGTAGTCCTATTACAGTGCACAAAGTGATTTCAGCAGCAGGAGGTATGTGGGCAGACACCTTCGCCTGCCTGGGGCATGGGTGCTGTCAAAGGCGCAGGGGTGTGAGGTGGTGGTCCAGAGGGAAGCACCTGAGTACAAAGTCACTCACGTGAGATCCTGGGCTCTTCAGTATAGTCTTAGGCTCTGCTTTTCAGTCGGCAACATTTTAAAATTTTTGACCTGCCTGCATATCGTTTGTTTTGGGAACCTCAGATCTGAAGCTCAAAATTCAGCATGTTTGTTCTTCAGCACTGTTAATCTACACTACCAACAGAACTGCCAATTTTGTTGATGATACCTTTTTTTTTCCTTTCATTTCAAACTTTACAGTAGGTAGGTTGAGCCATCTGGCACAAATAACCTATCATCTAAAAAAGCATCGGTTGCTCTGAGAAATAACTGAGTCCGGAAGGAGCCCCCAATGGCCCCTCCCAAAGCAGCTCAGCCATGGGTTTTTTTTAATTAAGGTACACGGTATAGCAGTAAAACAACAAAGCAGCGGAGTTTAAGAGGTCTCTGATTCTTCTAAATAGTCACATTGCCTTTAACTTTAATGATTAATTTGTTTCTGCTTTTTTCTGAAGTGAGCCCCAAGATCTCCCAAGAACATACTCAAAACTGCTGGCTAAAATGTAGGTGCATTTGACTGTGGTTTTCCATGCTACATTTCATCCCCTTATCATAGCTGAGCCCCAAAAGAGTATGTTGTTGTTGCAAAAGAAACAGGAAGTTTCTGGTACTCGAACATCAATAAGAAGACTTTTCAGAACTGATCCTCTTCAATAACTCAATGCGATAAATGCATAATTGGATGGTGCATCAATGTGAGAGAGGTCAAGGGAAAAGGAAATTACAGAAGCTCTTCCATATTCTATTAACCAACTGATAATATTTTTTTTTATGATTTGCCTAACTTTCAACATACTTCAGTCTGTACTCTGTATTTTCCATGTACACTGTCATTTTTAACTTTAAAAACAACTTGAAATTAGTATTTTTATGTTAGTTCTTGATAAAGATGGTCTTAGTGGTCAGTTTTTGAAAATCATTGGGTCTTTACCAAAACACTTATTGCTCTGCCAAGTTACAGTCCCACATCTATGAAGCAATTCTGCAACACACTTGTCAAGCAGAAGAGCAGAATGAAATCTTCCTCATTCATGGAGCTGAGCCCGAGGAACACATTGCAGTGGTCTGATTTGTTTTGGTGGTCATTCATTCAAAATTCATTGCATCATGAGAAAAGCAGTCCTTTCTCTCAGCTTTAAAACTACCCAGAAGTGATTGCTGACCAACACCAAGAACTAGAAAGAAAGCAGGTTTCAGATAAACAAGCCTCCTCAGAAACTGTAAACATCCTGACTGGGTGGTGAGGGACGCAGACAGATCTGTCATTCAGAGGTAATGTCTGAGAAACTCTGACATAACGTTTTCCAAGGAGACTGCTAGAAACTTGTGAAGGATTTTTCAAGCCAATGTATAGATATAAATCTTGGAGACGTTTGTTCTGTACTGTAAATGACTGCGGGGAGTCCATTTTTTCTGCGAGGAAAAAATGGAGCTGGTCTTTTATATGTGCTTTTTTGTTTGTTTTTTTTTGTTTGTTTTCTTTTGTTTTCTTTTGTATTTTTCTCGCAGTAGGGTGACTAATGCCTGCTGGTGATCCCGTAATAAAACCTCTGTGCCAACAGGGAGATGAGAAAGGTGAAGTCAGATGTAGACAGAGGAACAGACCTGACTTTACCCAACTATCTCCTCTACTGCATTTATCGGTGACACAGCAATTTGAGCCACCTTACATGCCAGCAAACCTTCCCATCACCAGAAGGATTGTACGACATGATTATCTCATGTCAAACTCCATCACTTTTCCAGTCTAAAATATACTGCTTAATTATCTCACACTTTTCTAAAGCAGCTTTTAAACCATTATATTGACCTTTGTCTACAGGATACAGATGCTGGAAGACCAAACCAGAGCAAAATAACTGAAGGATGGAGAAGATAAGCTCCAGGACTGATTCCTCCCAATGTGCAGTGATGAGAGAAGTGCTGAACAGCTGAGACTCACTGTGGTTTGAGCTGGTGCTTGAACAATAATGCTCAGCTGAAAAAATGGTGGAGAGCTATTGAAGAACATGAAATGTTCAACCATTTGCAATCCTTGTGCCTGGGAGGATTGAGAGTATAAACCACGACATTTATCCACAGCTGTCTTCAGAAGACATATCCTCTGGAAACATCCTTCCCCAAAGTAAATAGTGAAGTAAAGAGTAAATAGGGGACAGCCTTCCCCCAAAGTAAATAGTCCAAAGGTAGACCTGTTCTCTACAGCTTGGGTGTTGATCTGCAGCTCCATGGGTTATTTGACAAAATTTGGAGGAAAATTTGGGGAGAATAATAGGGAAATTACTTTCAATCAGGAGCAGCAACAAGGACACTACAGGACCTAACTGGGGTATCAAACAGCCTGGTAGGTACTTTGACTGATCAGAAGCTTTCTCTCAAAATTGATTTTGATGTGAAATTAAGCTTTCAGAAAAACAGTATTTTGTAAGTACTGCCCATGTTCTGCAGGCAACTTTGATTTCTTTATTCCTCAAAAAAAACCCTTAGATGTTTCTGTTTTCAGCCAAAAACATGCCTAGTATCCAACTTTCTGGTTTGGGTTTTTTTTATACTAAAAAAAAAAAAAGGATTTTCCACTAGGAAAATAAAAAAGACATATTTGCTATTTTTTTTTCTGCTGTTTACTTGTATTCTGCTTTATACAAGAAAAAAAGTAGGGGTTTTGCTTTTCAAGGTGTGTATAAGCAAAATTAAAAACAATGCAAAACAGGAAAAATAGAGTTTACCTTACTTACAAATAAAACAGTAATTCTCCAAGAAACAGCTCTTCCTTAGATCTATTAAATGCAATGATATCGCCAGCCACCATGTTACCACTAAAGGTTTGGATCACTTTTCTCGGTAATATACTTCACATTTTCCCATAAGCTTTAGACAACTGGATTATGCTGTGTCTTTTCTTTTCAGAAGTTATTTAGTTGCTGGATAGAATGACTGCAGTTTTCTGTAGTAAACTTTTCCATATATAGAAAATGAACCCATCAGATTCTGGTCTGCTTTCTCTCACTGTCTAAATATACATTATTTTTAAATTCGTGACTTTTTTACTATATCAAGAGTGGATTTCCATGGACAGCAAGGTGTAGGTATGCTGCTGGTCAGGCCCTTGCCTGTGTGTTATCAAGGCTTAAAGCACTCTGGGAGTGCTGCAGTGGTTTTGATCTTCAACAACAGAGCTATGGGGAGATCAGCCAAGATAAGGTCTTCCATGATTTAGAAGCATTTCACCCACTTTTTCCATACTTACTGCATTTTTTTCTTACCTTTCCCCCCCCTCCCACTTCATCACTGCCTGTGATGCATCCTTTGATAGCTCTGCTTTCCCACCCACACCTCCTAATGCCTTCATAAACTTTCCTCTCCCTTCCTCACCACGGAGGGCTCCAGGCAGCAGCAAGCCCCTAATTACACAGCAAAGGGAGAAACACAGTAAGAGCTCCCATTTTTCCACAGAGCAAATCATACGGAAATGTAACATCTAACCGCAACAGGGCAGAAATGTTGCTCCTACGCAGTCAGTCTGTGAAATATGGGTGCAAACCTGATTCAGGGAAAAGGACAGACTAGATGAATCCTTCCAGTCTTAAATGCAATCCTAGGATGCTCCTCTAGCACACTTCAGGTAAGTGTTCCCCAGCTCCCCCGCCCCAAAAGCCTAAAATCCTACTGCCTGTGCTAGCAGCCTCGGTTTCCACAAGACGCCTCTCTGATCTCAACCTGGAATTGCCTTTGGGGAAAAAAGCCAGCAGAAACAGGCCTTTCTAACTGAAGAGGCTTATATTCTCTGGTTTCCTATCTGGGGGCTGCAAAGCAGTGTGATACGCTTCGTTATGTTTTCTGTATTATGCAGTTATATCATCTGAGAAAGTAGAAACGTGACGGTGAAAGCAGGAGTCAGCAAACCCCACACTGCCTCTGATACAGCATTCTGGAGAGGATTAAAAAAAGAAATAAAACCCCAGCATATTAATGAAAAATGCCACAAATGTGACACAAGCAAAATACACTGACAAACAGCCCTTTGATGGAAAGAAAAGTCCTGCAGGAACTGCCCAGCATGAACACCAAGTGAGACCCTGGGAATTAACTTTCCTGCTCCGGCACAGCAAGGGCAGATTATGTGCTTTGTCCAGGCTTTCCTTTTGGTGCAATTCATACCAGCGTCAGCCCCGGGAGAGATCCTTTACCAGGTCTGGTCCCTCCACGGGAACACTTCCTCTGGAAACTAGTAATGTAAGTTCACTCCATCCTCGAGGCCCTCTGTCTAATTGAAACTCTGCTCTGCAACCTGTGCTGGGCAACTTTCCCTGGCAGTTGTGGTCCCTTCCCATTTTCATTTCCTGCCCACCAGCTGCTGCTTTAGCCAACATAAGGGAGAGTATAAGAAAAATAGTAGCAGATCTCCACAGCACCTTTAGGCTGCTGGAGAGCAGGAGATGGCATCGCAGGCAATGGTTGGGGCTGGTGGTTGTTTCTCCCTTCTTTGCCAGGTCAGCAGCGGGCAGAGCCGGGTCCTGCAGCGGTGCAGGGTTTGTCTCGGAAACCAAAGTGCCTCCCCATAGATCTGGGTGTGTATTGTGAGAATAAAACAGCTGCTTCCCTAGGAAACCTGAAGGCATATGACATCCAATTTCACAGTTTTTTTGAGAAATTTAGTTTCTTTTTTTTTTTTTAGAAAAAATAATTGCCTGTAATATTTTCCATCTTTATGGGCTTTTTTTCTAGGCAGTTGCTCGTCAAAGAGTCTCCTCCACGTCTGTTGTTGTCTTCCCTTGTTTCCTCTAGTGGAAAGCTGCTCTGAACTCTCAGCCAAGCCGGGGATATTAAGTCCATCCAAACGATCATCCTCTTCATAGGTACAGGTGGAGCTCAGTGCTCCAGCACACTGTGTTTGCTAATAGTTTTGTGCTACATATACTGTAATCACATAAAAAAGGCAGGATAATAATCTTCAGTGCAGTTTGTGGGATCAACCCTATAGCCTGGAAAAAAGAAATGTATTTGTGCTCCTCATAATACTGACTTGATTACTCTGTTAAGGCAGAGCTGCCAATCTTGCATTGCACCCATTACACGTGAACCCTGGATTACCATCAGGAATATGAGCAGAAAAGGGAAACTTCACATCCTTAATGCTAACTATGAGGCTGGTTGTAGGGTGGGTTTTAAATAACTGGCATTTTCTGATGCTACTTGAACATTATATAAGGATATCCCTGTATTGACTCAAAACTCAATGCAAGACCAAAAAGTAATGGTTCAAAAAGTCATTTATTCTTGGAATAACACATGGCTGGAAATATAGTGTAATTCCATACAAATAGATGTTTGTAGCATTTTAATATGGTGAAATGAAATTATGTCTGAAGAAAACTTCTTTTGGTATACATACATGATCTATGATTCTGTCCAGTGAATGGCATGATTTAAAGTTGTATCATGATTTAAATTCTAAAAACTTCTACCATAAAATCATAGTATTAAAGGTTGTAGGGATTCTTTGCATCACCCACATTCTTTTCTGTTAAAGGTGTATTTCTCCTTGTTCTATTTATTTGAACCAAATGCAACTGTGCATTTGCTTTTACCTCCATTGCGTTTCAGTCCCAATTTTCTCATAATGTTCTTCAAGTCCCCACTTCCCCTTCACAGGATTACCAAAGCAACACCTATGTTTGCAAACTCTGGGTATTTTGGGAGTTGTACTATAACAGTAGTACCCGTTCCAGAAAGACATAAACCAGCAGCAGTGTTAGCATACTGCCATAAGTCTCCAAAATGGGACAGATGCAATTCCATCTTTTCTACACTGTATTTTGCACTCCAAACATGCAGTTATTCCATTCTGATAATTGCACCGGGTTTCCCACATGCTTCCATTTCAGCTCGGGCACCATCTTAAAAATATAAGAAAACTATACAGGCATTCTAATCATCTTAAAATTTTTTCTTCTCCATTAATGAAAAAATAAAACCAGCTGATTCACAGAAGATATACTTTTCCAGAACATATATTCCATCCATAGCCTCAGGAAAAGGAATGTGATAATGAAAAAATACCAGTAACAGGATACTATTGGCCATAATGAGTGAGAAAATGAGGGTGGTGTTCTTTCTGGTTTGTTCTCTTGTTTTTCCAAGTAGCAATCTGACTACCTGCTTTCATTCTCTTGGAATTCTTTTTCAAACCTCTAAATCATGAAAAAGAATTGTCATATTCATTCCCATTTCTAATAATTCCTTGGCAACATTATCAGCACCTGGTGTTTTGTTGTTCCTGAGCTCCTGATTGCCTCTTGAATCACTTCAAAATTTAATTCTTCCACAAATAGCTCATGTGTCTGGGAGACAGCTTTTTATTCACTATTAACCACCTCCCTGTAGTGGACACATAAAAGTACTCCTCCTTGCTCTGCTGTAATTGAGTTTTTTATAATGAAAAGGTTTCCTTATTTGTTCTTTATCAGACATAGATGTGGTTAATTTCCTCTCTTCCATGCATCGATACCCTTATAAAATGTGTTTATTTTACTGATCTTGCTATCCTCTTTCATCTTTTTCCCCAAGCCATAAAAGTACTGCCTTTCTCCTTATCCTGCTGGCCCCTTGACTTTCCCTCTGGCTTTAGAGTGTTTCTTATCCACAGTTCAATTCTGATTCCAAAGGCTACAGCGTTGCTATATGTCCATCCCAGTTGCTTTCCTGCAATTTTTATCAAACCATTCTTTTTCTGTTATTTTTTTATTTATTCCTGCAATCTGTTCTAACACTTTCTTTACCATCTCTCTGCAGGTGTTCCACCTGGTATCAGTTTTCTTACAAACATCACAAAATCCTTTTAAGACTCCGAGCAATTTTAACTACTGACCAATATTCCTGTCCATATTCTGGATTCCCCAAAGATTCTGTGTTGTGTCTCTGTCTCATCTGCTTTATTTCATTTTGCTCAGTTCTTGGTTCTAGCAAATCATTTTCCTACAATACAGAGAGCTCACCTGCATCTGGCTCCCCTTCGCTTCCCACTGTCCTGGGAGTCACTTCTACGCCTTGAACAAATGAGTACATTGTGCAATCTGATTGATACCAAACTATTTTGAGATACTCACATATGTTTTTTAATGTCCTCATGAGCAAACAACAGGACCTTCACAGCCACATCTTTGAACTGGATAAATGGCATTTGAGTGCTATTAATTCTGTCTTTAATGCTCCCACCTGGATCCCATGCATCTTCCTTCCCTTCCACAGGATATCAATCATCCTGGAAAATACCAGCAACTGAAATCATCTTATCTTTAGTTCTTCAGAGAACCTATCTTTTAGTTTATGATCAGTGAGCTTCATCAGAACGAGAAAAGTCTTTTCCTGGTACCTCCCTTTAAACCACAGGCAGGAGTGCAGAGAGGACTGCAAACCCACTTGCTGGTGATAGCACAGTATTACCAGTGAGCCAGCTCCCGTTTGATGCTCTCCAATTACTCCCCCATTCCAAAACAGTGCCAGACTCCTAACTTCAAGAGATTTGTCTCCTAGTCCTCTTGATTATTTCATGACTGTGATAATCAAATAGTTAAGAGGTTTCCTGGTTTATGTAAAGTTAAAATGCTAGAGGTTCCCATTCCCCGGTGTTATTTCCACAGTTCAGGTTATTCAGTACAAAATGTAATGTGAATATCTGAAGCTTTTGGTTTTCTCCAATTTCAATTTTTACTGTGAAGACGTCAACAATACATACAGCAGCCAGTTTGCACGAATGATTTCCTTAGACTAATCATTATTCCTCTGCATATCTGATGTGCTAACTTGGGCATACTTGCTGCAATACAAAGAATAAGGAATAGATATTGGTAACCAAAAATCTAAGGATTATTTCAGATATAGGCTAGCACGTGCTTTTGCATATTACTTTGTGCTATTTACTAACTGAAGAACTAATTCAATCTATAACGTAGTAAGTGTTAAAATTCTAAACATAAGCAAGTCAGCAAAATGTAAATAGGAAAACAAGACAGCTGAAAGAGGAAGGGCAGGCAAATTTCAAGCAAATAGTAAAGAAACTTGACATTTATTAAATCTGCGAAATCAAAATTTAATTGAAACGTCATCACTTGGGACCATATTTAAAGTCAGAGTTTGTGTAAAGAGTATGAGGTTTCTCCACGACTAATTCACATTGACTGAGAGAACTATGCCCATCTAGGAAGTTGAACCCAGACCTTAGATGTCTCGAAGCCAGTGGAAGTTTCCATACTGAGTTTATTAAAAATGATGTTTAACACTAACAGAGTGAGGATCTAAGCAATTATCCTGCACATTTGCTGAGAGTGGGGCTTCAGAGGAAGCCTCCCAAGGAAGGTGAGTTCAGTGGACCATGGCAGAGGGGAGTCAGTGATCTCTGTATGTGGGAGCATGTGGTTTTCTTTGACTGGCATTGAGTGGTCCTGATGATTCCTCCATAGCTCCCACCAGCACTGCAGAAAGATAGGCATGTTGAATCATCTGCCTCACTTTGTGTCCTGATGCTGGGGTGCTACGGGGAGAGAGTCTCCATGGTGTCTTTGAGAGCTCTTCTGAGCAGCTCTCCAAGTGTGTAAGGTATGACAGTAAATAAAGCCAATAAAAAAAAATAAAGGGTCCCATTTGAAACCTATTTGGCAAAGAAAGACCAAAAGCCAGATACGTTTCTGGCCAGAGAACGGCATAGAATGAGGTACTCACTTGCAAAGGAACCAGCCTACCAAACTTGTCTAGCTTTGCTTTAAAGCATCATACACCAAATCCCACACGTGTCTTCCGAGCTTTCATTGGGAATCATTGACACAGCTTGGCTGCAGGAACTTTGGAACACCCAAATCGTCTGCAGCTGAGCCTTCAGCTGACGAAAGAGCAGGGAAACCAGACCAAGAAGGTCTCAGAGAAGCTGTTCACGTAGTGCAGGCTGGCTTTAGAGGCACATCCCTCTCAGAGATTTCTTCTGGGCTGACACCTGGTGGTGGCCGTGGGATCTTCCAGCCTGCAGAGCTACTGCAGTGGTTATGTCCAACATGAAGAATCGTGCATGGACAAGAAAAAAAAACATCAAAACAACACTTATTTACTCCTGGAAGTCCCTTCGATTTTTTCTAACTGGAACCAGCTCATGTGACTAAAGAAAGAGTGCTTAGAAGAGGGATATACTCTCTCAAAACCAGTTTTTGGACCAGTTGAGACCATTTCTTTGCAGAGAACTTTTCTCAATAATTTGAGCATTAAGTTTAGCAGATGTGACATCCTGAGAATGCCATTTGTCTGGGGAATTGTTAGTGCGTTTAAACCATAGAGTTATCTTATTCTAGTGCGCTTTGAGGGTGATGCTTCAAGTTGAGGACTGGAAAGTTCGTGTTTAGGAAATGAAAAATTACAAAATTCTCTTTTTTTCTCTCCTGGTGAAATCATCTAAAATGGGAACCAGATTTTGCAAATTTGTTCTAATATAGTTATTTTAAATGACTGTACCAAAGAGGTTGAGTTCTAGAGACCCCCCTCTCCCAGAGCAGAGGATATCCTTCACTCTACAGCATCAGAGAAGAATGCATATTTATTTAATTTTACACTACTTTGGGAAAGCCACTGGAAAATAAACACAGAATCATCCCTGGATTTATTTATTTTAAGTAAGGCTTATATTTTTCTGTGTATCACTCCTATCCATGCACAGGCACTAAAGAGTAAACACCTTCCTTAAGGCAGCATTAATTACAAATAAAAAAGGTCAAAAAAAAAAAAAAAATCTCTAAAAATGCTGATTCCTGAAAGCACTGTCTGCAAGATACAGGAAATATTCACTTTCCATTAAATCCCATTAGGTTCCTAACTCATATAAAGCCATATTTATGAAAATTGGAAAAATATTCTTTCTAATAAAAATTGATAAACACTATGCCAAATGCTCTTTCTCTCTTTTCTATAAATGCACAGAAAGCTTTATTGTTAGTGGTGGGATACACAACTTAATTTTCAAGAGCGTATTATAAGATCAGAAGGGAAATAAGGCCAATATTTTCATGCACGTCTGTAATCAAGCGTCTAATTTTGTGTTTAGTTCTCCTGACATGAAACTTTAGGATTCTAACATTGGAAAGACATTAAACAAAACACGGTCTGCATTGTTATCATGACATGTTATCAAATACCTCAGTGTTAGAAAATTAACATTGTTTGGGTTTTCTGTCCGTTCCCTGAACTAAGCAAAAATGAAATATTCTGATGAATGTTTGTTCATTTCAGGCAACAGGCAGAAAAAGTGATTTATTCTTACAGTAGCTTGGATAGAATCCAGAATGGCAGGTTTCCAGCTCATTGTAACAACAGTCAGAAAGTCCAGCTGATTTTGATAAACAGTGGTATCTTAATGTTTATCTTCCATAAAGCCTCATCTGTAGTTCTTTCAATAATGGAATTATCTCAATGAACAAGAAACATAGAAATTAAACAATTCATAGGAACATTAGGGTTTTTTTCCCTCTACTAACAATACTACTGAGTAGGGGCAAATTCTAACAATGCCTTTCCTGACAAGTTAAGCCCAAATGTAACTCTCTACATGAAACTTCAAGATAAAGCACTGCATGTCAACACAGCCAGCTCACCAGGAGGTTGTGTGTCCCCTTGTGTTTAGGTGACATTAAATCCAAGCGAAGCCCAGGCTATCTGCTGGTGGGTGCAAACCCTCTGTTTTGCTCCTCACTTCCTTCCCCCTCAGCTTTTATCTCTCTTTTCCATTTATACTGTAACCTCGTCACTGCAGGGACCCTCCTTCATCCCCCCCTCTTTGCTTACTGCTAGGGCAAAGGATCCCCAGTCCCAGGACGGGTCTCTAGGTGCTGCTATAACACCAATAATAATAAATGCCACTACAACTATTTTTCCAGATACTAAATCAGTATCAGGGCTCTCCCTGGTGTCTGTGGCTCCTCTGAAAGACATGGACAGAAATGTCATAGTTTTGGTTGATTGTGGATTTGATGCTGCAGGGCTGGTGTCTAACTCAAGCCATACCCCACCAGCGTGGCCAGCTCCCTTCACCCGTACCGGGGCAAGAGGGGGATCTGTCTACCAGCCCCAGGACTTACAGCCCATGTTTCAGGTCATTAATGCTGTGACCCAACAGAAGCATGGCAAGTATGTGCCCCTTTTCGACTCATGTATCAGGAATTTTGCCCAAAATATGGCACCTATTCCCACTTCTCTGAAACTGGCAGATTCCCTTGAACTTACTATCTGAGGGGATAAGAAGTTGTTTCCATCAGCTTGCCATAAGTTTGTCTCCTTAGAGTGGTGTCATCAAGAGTGCTCAGTGGTGACCTCGTAAGACCAGAGTGTGATACACAAACCAGCCATTAAAATCCTAATGAGATAAGGTAGGCCAAATGTCTCCAGTACTGATTCTGCCTTTGCTTATAATATGCACAACTAGCATCTTTTAGCTCTAGTGCACTCTCAACATTATAATTGGAAAATTTTTAATGCAGCTCAGCTCTGCTGGAAGGTATTTCCTCCCATGGTTTTGTGGTTTAAGCAGCTGCAAATTTTATATAGCGTCCTTACCACCTTTTTTTTTTTTTTTAATGCTACACATATTGTGGGACTGGAGAAAAACAACAGACATCCAAATAAAATCAGAGAGATACGGTGTGACCCTAACTAGACACAGAAAAGCAGATATTTGGTTGCCAGTTATGAATTTCCTTCTCTCTACTTTTGAGTGGAGTTGAAACATCTCACCAGCCTTTGTAGAAGTACTTTGAGACAGATGGGGGAAAAATGAATATACAGCCATGTATTATTTGTAATATAGTTATTATTATTACTATTAATAATTAAAATACCCCCCCTTTCTTTTTCTTGTCTCACCATGTGCTGATGGTGTTCCCTGGTAGACTTATTAAGATATTTTTAAAATGCAGCCTTCTGAGCCCACTCTGTGTGATGACTGGCCATCTAGCCCATCCGAATAGCACTGTACAAAATGATATCAAAAGGTAGTCGGTGTTTTATACTGTTACTCTAAGGAGACATTTGGAAAAAAAATAACCACAATACCTTGAAGTGATCATGGCTGAGAGGTACACTTAGTAACAGACAGTATGAATTTCACCCATATAACACGGAGGTTCTAGTTCGTGTCATTAAAACTAAAACAGATTATGGATGTTGTCCATTCAAAGGGAAAATATAATCACTGTCATGAAAGAAGTGGTCAGTGGAAATCGATGAGAACTAGAGGTGCTTATTACGTCTCACTCTTTAGGGCAGACTGCTTCTGAGACTCTACTGGGAAGAATGTGGAGTTGTTCAGATGCTCATGAGGGCAATTAATTTATAGAAATATCTCTGAGGTCAAAACTCACCATAAGAATTTTTATTACTGTGGACAGAGAGCAACCATAAAGAACCCAGCATGCTTTTTAAAAGAACCAAACCAAACCAAAACAAAACAAAAAAAAGAATGGGAAAAAAAAAGAAAAAAGAAAAAAAAAAACAGCATCCAAAAAAACAACTGACAGGTAGGGAAGTAAGCATTTTTCTTTCTTTCTAGTTTGCCCTACTATGAAAAACTGGTGATACAGCAGCCAGAAAACTATTTTAACAATCTAGTTCTCAGAGAAATTTTAGGCATTAAAGAGGCATTAAAAACCCAAGTGGAAAACTGAGAAGATTTCAAGGAGATTTTGTTGCTAGATTGAAATTTTGGTATTATCCTTTCCTTTATATTATTGGGGATGTTTAGGAGCAAGAAAATTGACCTACTGGAACAATTTAGTGTTCAGTGTATGTTCATATCTTGTTTCTGCAGAGGATTAACTTCTTTCTGAGGGGAAGCACAAGAACTCTCATGTCAATAATTTCCAAATCGTCTGCCCACAGCTTTTTTTCCCAGCTCTTCCACCCTCTCCTACATTCACCTGCTCAGAGATACAACATGAAATTTACAACATTTCCAAAGTTTCCAAAGTTTAATGCAACCAAAAAAATCCAATGTCTTCTAGATTTTCAGTTCCAGTTTGAATTATATTTACTTCTTGTCTTTGCTGATACCTTGCAACAATGAGTGCTAGTGGTTTAAAAAGCATTCAACCCATTTCCGTACATGTGAATCTTACATATTCTGCCTTGCCTGAATGGTCCCTTGCTCTGGTGTTGAGCAAGGCAGGAGACAACCAGTCCTTTGCCCTCTCTGAGCTGCTGCCAGACACGAAGGTATGGGTGATGCGACATCCATAGCTCTGTCTGTGCAACCCAAGCTCTGGCTGTCTCAAAGCCTTGGTTGCCCATTGGTAGGTGACGTTCTCTCCTTGACGTTGGCCCTGCACTATCACCAGAAGTACTGATGGGCTACAGGTGGCAACCTGGTGCCTAGGTGAAGGACAAGGTGGGCCCGTGCTACCTCTCCCAACACACTTTTAGATTCAGCAAGTCTCTGGCTGTCATCCATGGAGAGCGACGCCGGCTTAGAACTGGCAGTACCTGTGTGCTCAATGTGAACCTGACTCACCTGGTGGCCAACCAACATTTACATCTCCTGATTCAGAAGCTGTTTTGTTTCTCTGACCTCTTTCATGAAAACGTCTTTTCTGCTTAGAGGTTCATCAGCTCTTACTGTTTCCTTGGCTTTCTGTGAGGTTATAATACTGCAAGTGTGAAATCCTCATTAGTTGCAAGGAATTCTTCAAGGAAACCTGTAAAGTGCTTTGGAAAGAAGGCAGGAGATAAATGCAAATGATGTTAGTGTGACAAACAGTGGGTTTGGGTTTAATAACAATTGATTCATTTTTTATTCCCTGTGACTGAAGATGACTCACTGGTGTTTCTCATTTTTAATTAATAGAAGAAAATACAATCATAATATTTATTCTCTCCGTGAGTAGTTCTGATTGTAAGCAGTACAAGAAGAAAAGGCAGCAGATCAGACCTGTTCATTCCCATCTGTCAGTCTGAAAAGCATATTCACCTAGACTCCAGAAGTGGCCTTTCCTCCCACCTGTCACTCCAAGGTAGACCTCAGGTGCTGGTGTTTACTCAGCTCACTGACACTGGAGAAGCTGCCCAAAAGCTGATAGAAGTCCCTTTCTTCACTGACCCCAAAGGACTCAGCCCCAAAACTGGCTATTAATTACAGTGTTCAGATAAGGGACAAGCTCAAAAGAGCTGTGCACTGAAGGCAACCAGTACAGCACCAGTAATAAACCCCTTTATAACCATTAAGAGAACTCAGGACTGCTGCAAAAAGGTTTCCTTCTCTTACCTGGTGACCAGCCGGACCTGCCATGCTCACTAAGGTGGTTTTGCATTCACATCTACATTTCTGAAAGCTGCAGAAATCAGCTCTCTGATCGCCTAATATTTTGGAAGGAGAGACTTATAAGAGGTGTTGTCCTGAGGTCTGTGCCATGCTCAGAGCTGTGTGTACTCATGCAACACCTGGACTGTCTTTGAACTCTCTCTCTGGCTCTCAAATCCATTCGCAAAACAAGTGTACAGCGTAACTTGCAACTCGGTCTTGGCACAGGCACAAAAATTAATCAGAATGAAGAGCGAAGCCATCCATCTGGTGAGCCAGATAACTTCAGCCCCTCACTTGTTCATGGCAGGGGAGCCCATTTATTTGGATTTGTTACCTAATGATTTTCCTGGCATGTCAAATTGTTTATCAATTAAGTTAAGTGATAATAGAATTTTGTAGTGTTGTGTGCCTGAATTGGCATCGGGAAGCTGAACTGGTCAATCATGGACTTTTAATCCTTGGTTTTCCTTGTTGACATAATTTTAAATAAATGAGAATTCTTTAGCAGCCTAATGAGAGTCAGCATGGCAGAGGAAGGGGAAAGGGAAGCAGAGCTTTTGCTCTGAAAGTGTTGAGGAAGCACCAAGCAGAGCAAGAGCTGATACCTTAGATTTGCTGAGCCGCAGTTACTTTGAATTAGTCAAAGGTGGAGACCATGTACTTCTTAGAGGAGAAGAATGTGTAAGTAGAAATCTTGTCTGAAGGTGGACCTGTCCTATTTGGGCCATGTCAATGAAGGTGCTGTCTTTTGTTTCCTGTTTGGGTTATTTCAGCAGATTACCTGAGGCTTTGACACCCTGTCTTTTCTCCATCCAGCAACATGTTTCTTCGTCACTAGGAATCACCAAGCTCAGTCATAATTGCAGTTGCATCTATGCTTCCCAGTGGTTTCCAGCTAACTTTTTCACTCCTAGTTATAAACCCCAGTGTCTTTCCTCCATCAGTGATTTTTGCAGGTATGAGGGATGCTGCAGCTGGAAGCAGCCGAGCAGCTGGAGCAGTAACAGGCTCTGCAGCCTCGGAGGAGATGCTGCATCAGTGGTGAGGGTTCACCTTGGTGCCTGCAGTGCTGAGAGCCTCTACAGAGGCAGCAAGTGTGAAACAGGGTTTTATCATGTCCCAGTGAGGAAAAGGTTTTTGAGAGGCAACAAGTGTGAAACCACTCATAAAAACATTCAGAACAGCAACGCTGTTTCATGACATTGCTTTTCACAGCAAAAAATACTTGTTTATTTACTGTCATGCTCAACCCTTGCTACACGATGTACTTTGTATCTTTTATAATTTACCCACTTCTGCAGCTCATGTATTGGTCCCCATTGACTATAAAGCGATATAGCTAATAGAGGGTAGTGGCAGCACTCAAAACTATGGATATTAATTTCTCATATACTAAAACTCCCCTTAATCTTAACAGGGCATAGAAAAAGAGGCAATGAATGAATGCAGAAGACTATTAAAGTTCAGGTCTCATCTCTTCACCTTAAGGAGCAAACGTTGCATAGCATATAAGGAAAGGGAGCATATAAGGGAAAGAGGAGCTGGAAAGTGAAAAGGGTCAAAGGAGCCATAAACCCCTTTCTTGCCTTTTATGGAGAAAACATTACAAAACCTGGAGCTTTATTAAGATTTCCCTGGGGCCTATGCAATAGAAAATGTTGGTTTAACATAGCTTATGGAATTTTTTGACATGGTATCTTGGGAGGACCATGGCTGATAGAGAGTTGTAATGATGGGCTTACCTGATTGCCATACATGGAGCAGGACTCCATAGCTGGGCCTACAGAGGCAAGCTCCAGAATTAGTACTTACCTGGTGGTGCGGAAAACTGCAGGGGCTCTCCCCCACCCCCCAGCCTATCTTCTGCTGTGGGATTTTACACAAAAGGAGATGATCGAGGCCTTGTGGCTTTTCCTGTTGTGGTAAGAACATCCTTTAGGAAAGGAAGTGGTTGGATTGTCTAGACAAATCTCATGGGGGTAGGACATCTAAGAGGCTCAGGCTTTTAACCCACTGAGAGTGTTGTGTCCAGCATCAGGTTAAAAAGTTTTATTAGAGCAAAGACTGGAGACTTTTGACTATCTGCTTTTGATTCACTTGATATGGCAAACATTTTTTGTATGTTTTGCAATGGTCCTTTCCTAAGTGGTCATTTAGTCATTCAGCAAAGAATATTAAAAAAATAGTTCTCTTCTTACCCTCTTTTTTCATGATCATAAAAACACAAGGCTTTAAACGCAGGATCTGTGCATTTAACTCTTTCTTTCCTGTGTTCTACATCTTTCAGCATCATGCACCTGTGAGGAGACTCCTTCACAGCGCTGTGCCACTGTGCCTTTCATAAACCTGCTGGTACAGGAGTGTCAATCTTGTCCTGTCTTTAAATTTCTATTTATTATGGACAGTACGCATGGCCATAGATTTCAAAGCATTTTCTATTTTAAAACATATCGTCTGTGTGAGTGTGTGTATATATGTTATGTGTGTGTTCTTCATGAGTCTCTAAGCGCACAAAATTCAGTTTGTTTTACTGGTGTTATCAGGACGCCTGCTGTATCAATGTTTCTATTAGCACCTAGTTACTCGTAAAGCCTGAGAAAATGTCTGCTTTTATAAGAAAATGAGGGACTTTTCCTGCCTTTTTGAATTCTAGAAATAATTCTGAGCACATTAACACGATGTAACAGAAGCTGAGATAAAAATCCACAAGGTCATTTAAAAAAATATCCCCCATGACATTATTCAGAGAGCAAGCATAGGTATTTTTCTTATAAAGAGAATCTCTTGATCTTCTACACTCTGGCTTAGTGTTTCAGTGCGTTTTATAACAAAGCAAGGCTAACATCAGAGTACTTATAAGTTATTAAAAATGAGAATGAAGTGTGCTTCAGGAGACTCCCTTTGGCACGAAAAGAACCTTTTTATCAGATCTGTGACTCCAAAGCCGTGCTGGTCAGCCCTTTTTGTGGGCTTGTACTTCACATCCTTGTATCTGCATTTCATGAGCTGAGAGAAAAAAGGCACTTCTCAGCTGCTAACAGTTTCTCTGTCACTGGCAACGAAACAATAAGTTCAGCTGAGAGCTGTCCCTGTGTCCTGGAGGATAAATCTGGTGTCCCCAGAAACTTAGGAGATTCTCGGTGTCAAGAATGCATCTGAAATGTGCCCTCAGTGCTCACTCTGAGAGGGAAATGTTGCTGATGGAAAATTCCTATTGAATAGTCACAAACATCTCTCTTTCCTCAAAGAATTTGTGTTTTGACATAGCCCAGCTGTGGATGAGTCAGGTAATCCTAGGCCAAAAAGAAGGTTTTCTAATTCTCTTTATAACTGTGTGGATCACTGAAACAGATGAGATGATAGGGCTCTGTATGTGCAGGTATTGAATTTCTTGAGTAAATCCAAGTACAAGAAGAACATTTGGCCCATTGCTTGGGCAGTGTCTTCGATAGCAGCGAATGGGCTGCGTAGCTGAAAGTCATGTAATGCCAGCAGCCCCCAAAGTGCCATGCAGAGCACTGGGGGGCTGCATGAGGTTGATGATCCTGAGAATGGTACCTGAAGTTGGCCACGAAGAAAGCTCAGGCAGAAGAGTTAAATCTGGCATGTCACCCTTCTCTGGGATTTGAGAGGTTTTCTTAAATCTCCTCAGAAAAGCATACTTTAGGTCTCCCTTGGGCAGAAGTAGGGATGGAATGTGGGTTTCCTCACTATCGAGAAGTGCTCGCACGGCTCAGCCAACATCTCCTGCAGAAGGGTGCTGAGTCTGGTCTGGGCACATGGCTGTGCTTTCCTCAGCCAGCCGAGCCGCAGTTTGGCTGAAACCCAGCACATTGCTCCCAAAGAAAGCCAAATGTTCTAGAAGTGAATTCATCCTCTCAGGCAGAGCAGGGTGTCAGACCCGAACCACCACCCATGGCAGCAAATGCCATCACCCTGAGGCTGGGGGTCTCAGGGGAATGCAGACATTTCCTCACAGCTGGGTGAGACACTTTTGCCTGCTGAGCACAGGGTCACCCGGGACAGCTTTGTGCTCAGTGCAGGCTTCTGCGGCCTGTTAAGAGGGGGGTGAACGTCCCTCCTCTGTCCTGGGACCAGCCCTGCTGTGTCTAAGCTCCAGACACCTCCATCCTCCTGTGTATCTCCATGTGTCTTGCATTTGTCTCCTCCCTCGTGGACCACTTCGGGTACTTCTCTAACTGCTTTTCGTTTCAGAGCTTTCGTTCACTCAGTCTCTTCCTTTTTATGAGGGTGTTACTTGAGTGGTTTTTTGGAGCCTCCAGGAGGAGATTGTTTACAAACTTATTCATCATGGCAGCTGTATGGCTTAACACCCAACAGACTTGAGGTGGAACAGGAGAAATAGGAGCACTAGTAGGTTTTGGAAGAAAACATGGTCTACAGACAGAGCTCAGTCTACTCCTGCAGCAGAAAGTCCTTCCCAGCATGGAGAGTTATCAGCCTTTGACTGATAGCCTTTGACTAAGCAGGCTAACGACCTCTGGTTTTACTACGCCCATCAGTAGCTCCTAGAGATTAATCTTCAATGCTAAAACTTACTGACTGCAGTTTGAAAAAAACAATGGATTTTCTATATCTATCCAGACAGTGATCTCTTCAGAGAGCATCAGGTGACTGCTTAAGCCTACCCTTTCCTGCTTGAATCTATGCTGGGTACTGCTATTTCTTCGAGAGATGGGAGGGCAGCTGAGGAAAAAATCCTGGGGATAAAACTTGAAAATAATCTATTTTGCTGTAAAGGTTCAATAAGAGGCTACTCATATGAAAGCCTGGGAATTTGATCTAATGCCTTTACACCCCTGTAACTCCATTGGCTCCCAGTGTGCATTGATGTAAGTGGGAAGAGAACAAGAACCCATTTATTCTCTGTTTGAATGATGCTATATCTAATCACAAGTAGGACATATTGAAGGCACAGAAAAGCCTTGGGGATGTGCTGATCAGTCACCTGGTAAAATATAAAGACTCACATAAAGCTGTACTTGGAATATTCCTCCCATCTAGTCCATTGCATGTGCTGAGCATTTACTGCAATACATGTGAGGTCTAATTTACCACCCTCCCTTCATAGTCTTTTTCACCTCCCTAAACTGAGTCAGTGTGTTCAGCAAATGCTTTTTGCTATGCTTCCTGAATCAATTTCAAGACATCTGATGCATCTCCCAAACAGATACAGCCCAGCAGGCTAGCCAGTAAAGTCAGTTTACATAGTGAAACTGTTACAAAGGTCTGAAACTTGTTATACAGTGGATGATCATCCCTGTACCCAGGGGATGAGAGGAAGAATTTTCCCTTTTACCTGGAATCTGAACATTACAGGTAAGTTTGACTGGAAAGAGCACAGTGGAAATTCATCCATGATTTGTAGCCCCTGAGATAAAAATTACATCATGCTATTATTTTAGGAATGCAGCACTTTGCCACCTTCCTGTTTAATGAGTATATTCTCTTAACAAGTCAGGTGTCAAAAATAGTTCCGATAGTCCATTGACAATGAAGCACAGCAAAAAAAAAAAATGATAGCATTTAACAATATCTGATTAATTGAGTATTACTCTGGGACCCTACTTTTAAAAATGCAATCCTCTTCTGTCTTCATTCCCTGATGTGTCCTTCCATCTTCTGCCAGGGACAACACAGCACTCAGGCATTCAGATTCTTGGCCACTTTCAAGATTTCTTTCCACATTAGCCCCTCATTCCTGCCTTCCTGTTGCAGGCTACAGTGTTTGTAATGCTGCTTTTTTTTGCCAGGGGCCCTGCTGGAAAACAGATCGGGGATGGATATGGGTTAAAATATCTAATGATTTTTATTTTCTAAAAACTAGCTTGAGTGCCTAACTTGGTTCCCAGCACACATCCCTCCAGAAGCAGTACCAGTGCAGATGAAGGGGCAGTGTAGTGCAGCAGCAGGGAAGAAGCACCCAGGAAAGAAATGGGAGCACCCAAGGAAGAGAAGGGCCAAGAACTTCTGAAACTGCTTTTGCCACCATGTGCAAAAAAATCTGGGTTGTGTGCATGGATTGACAGAGAGCAATTAGGTTTTGCTTTCAGAAATGCAAGAACCTGGAGCTGCCTATATAATGAATGAACTGCTAAATTCCAGAGGATGTATAACCCACAGCGAAATATTTCTGATATGGAGGAGAGATTAAGAAAGATATTTTGGATTAATTTTTAGGAAGTCTTGCTCAGGATGAAGGAATAAGGTGACCTTTTTTCCTGAGGAAGCTTTCCAGAGCTTCTAGCGAGGAATAGTTTCTGTTTGTCCAAGAAAAACAGTATTTTATATAGATTTTCTTCGAATGACTTTCTTTTAATGGTGATAATTGTCTATGATGTTGTACTACATGCTAATGAAAAGTATAACCTTTCATCCAGCAATGTGGATTTACTATGTCATTTCATCTTTCTAGGAAATGGGGATGAATCATACGTATGTGTGTATATATACACATATATTATGGGATATGAAACTGCCAAGCAACTCTTTGACTACCTAGGAGTTCCATAGAACTCCTTTGTGTCCTTTCTGAACAATAAATCTTATTTAGATTTTGACAGTCGGCACCAATTTCCCACAAAAATCTTGCTTTTTTCACCTGTGAAGTGCAAAATTCAAAACATGGCAAAAATTAACTTGGGGAGTGATATCTTTATTCTGCTATTTTCCTGGTCTCTGAAAAAAAAAAAAAAGAAGTGCAAATCTATGCTTAAGTCCAGAAAAAAAATGCTTTCTAAAATAAATTTAATCTGCTTATGAAATAGGTTCAACTCTCAAATTCTGCATGAATTCTGAAGTGAAATGGATGCATTTTATTTTAAAGAGACAGGAGGTTCCTTTTAGCTTCCTTTTCCTAAAAAATCGCCACTACCACATTGTTAAGAGCAACGTTGCTGGAGGCTAGAGATTGACAGCTGACTTTACGTAGGAAAATTAATTTTTTATAAACTTGTCCATCATGATATTACTGGAACAAGGCAGTAGATATCAGCCTGCCTTTATCACATTTGCAGCTTGCTTTCATTAGCTCTCTCTTCCCTTTATTCTGGGGATCATCTTCCTTTTGAAGAGGCAATCTGTTCATTTTACCAAATGATAGCCTAGTATATATGTAGCCCACTTAAAAACAAGATCTAAGAAGAAAAAGGAATCATGTGAGTTCAAAAATAAGAGAGCTATAGTAAATACAAGTTAGAATCATAGAATCATTTAGATTGGAAGAGACTGTTACGATCATCAAGTCCAACTGTTAATATAGCAAGAAAGGAAAACTTTGGATTACATGCAGGAAGAAGACGTCTGATGTTTCTAGGGGAGACACTCTCCTCCACTCAAGCACACAGGGCAACGTGGAAACAGAAATGGATGTTTAAGTCAACTCACAATGCAATTAACTTCATGGTGCCTCGAGAAGATGCGTATGTGGCGTGGGCACATGGTGGGGTTACAGGGACCCCAACATTTGGCCAGACATGGAACACTTGAATGGGCGAAGGGGTGAAAACAGAGCCCAGTGGACCTCAGGCTGGGACCACACTGTGCCTCTGTCTTCTGCTATGCACATAGTCCAGGGCTGAAAACTAGCAGCCTGAGACATGGCCCTGCTAGCAAAAATCAGTATTGGACACTGTGGAAGCTGCAATAAGCCATGAATTGCTGAGCGACCTGCAGAAAGCTATGGGAGACTCTCACATCTCAGTCTTCTTCACCTCAAACAGGCTTCCAAGAAGATGGAAAATTTACAGGACTATGGTCATTTGGTTGATAGGAAATTGGCTTACTCGCTTCCTGGTCTACTCCCTTCCTTCCTCTCCTTCTTCCAGCTTGCCTCAGGCTGGTAGTTAAAAGCCCTGTGAAAACACAGAGGTTGGATCAGGCTATGGGTATCTGAAAAAAAATAGGTAGATGGGGAGAACGCTCTAGCTCAAAGGTATGAGCACAATTCTGGTAGTTGTAAAAGTTGTGCAGAAGACTATGGGAGTGACTACAGAGTCACAGACATTTCCAGTAGCCCAACCAAAACAATACACTGTAAAACAGGCAAACCAGGACTGCCTGTACTACCTCCTTGCAAAGTAAAAGGATCCCATAAAAAGTGTCCAAGGTGCAGGTTATTGGATAGGTAATTACTTTAATTCCTCCACTTTGGTGTGAGTATATTTAAGAATTCTGCAGACTGGGGAAAATTTGCAGAATAATTGGGCAAAATGCCAAATTTGTTATAAAACCTTAGGTGATGAGTTTCTCAGTGTTTGTTCTGCTATTTAAGGGAAGGAAAAAAACCTTCCTTACTTATGTGTGTGATGTTAGGAGAAAAAAAACAGCACTTATTCTATGGTCCTCTCCAAGCAGCTTACAAAACAAATAATCAAGAAAAAGAATAATGTATTTGTAATGTCATATAAATAAATTTAGCTTGCAGGAGTCATTTATCTGGCAAAGCATGCAAGTTAGTTCAATCATCAGCTGTACGTGAGAAGATCAAAATAAACTCTGAATGTGGAATCTGGACTCTGCTGCATATCAAGTTATGAAGCTTTTTTGACTCCTGGTTTCAAGTCTGTGGGCTGAATTTATACCTCTGATGCCAACTTTCTCCTTCTACAGGTGGTCACGTAAGTGAATGAAGGACCTGTGCTGAAGACTGGGTGTCTCATCCCCACAGTCTACTTCTTGTACAGTAATCATAGAAACATAAAGTCATTTAGGTTGGAAAAGACCTTTAAGATCATCGAGTCCAACCATTAACATAACACTGCCATATCCACCACTGAAATGCGTCAGGCTGTTTATTTTTGACATGCAGTAATAGTAGTTGCTTTCTGGGTTGGCTTTTTTTTTTTTTTGCCCCCAGCATGACTGAGTCAGTCTCCTGGGACTAAAAGCTCAGCCATAACCTGCAGGAATGAGGCACCCTGAGTCAACTCTTTAGGCTTTGCAGGGCCAGGCCCTGTGCACAGTCCTGAGGAGGAAGTGGCAGACAACGTGTTACCGGCACATAGTTCATAAAATGAAGGAAGTAGCATGTTTTCCAATCTCTCCCATGCTTCAAAAATAGGAATCCTTTGTCCTGCCAAATCCGTGTATAAATAACATTATCTGTGCTTTGCACAAATTGATGTAGACAACTAAAGATGTAAGATTATCTGCTTTTTTCCCCTAAGATTCAATGTATGTTATATAGTCAAATGAGAATATACATTCAGATGTAAACAATTATCATTGCTAGGAATTTGCCTTTGTAAAACAGAGTAGGGCAAAAGTACTCGGTAAAGGATGTGAAAAGAAAAAAATATGCATGTGAAAGCTATTGCTGAAGGGAAAAGCAGGAGTCTTGGTAAAACACAAGAGGACCTGTGCAAATATTGACACTGGAAACATCAATGCTTTTGTGATGGGTATGTCAGACACTGGAAGAAAATAGACTTATCCATCACAGTATGACCTGAAAGTTGGTGTGGACCTCTGCCTTGAAGGTACTTCTGAAAATGCTACCATGTAGATGTTCTTTGAGAGACAGGAGCCTGCAGTAAGCACCATTGAACAGATGACCTTGAGGAGCCCACATCTCTTCAAGGTTGAGGGAGATGCAGGCAGATATCTGATTTTAAAATTCACTATTTTTTTTTTTAACTTTACAAAGTTTATGGTATTTTGCTTTTGAGCCAAATTTTTATCCATATGGAGAAGAGTAAGCTCTTCATCTTGTCTTCTGGTTATAACCTAAAGTTTGATCAGCTTTAGTAGCCAGAAAAGAGAGTTTAGTGGGATTGTTTTTTTCACTATGAATGGGGGTATGCTTTATGATAGGTTTTATTCTTTATAGGTAAATATTCAGTATGGGCATTTGGAACATTTTCCACCTTTTTTTTAAGTGGTTCACCTTACTGCTTTACCATGGTTGAAACTTACTTTCCTGCACGCAAATAATTATCTCTGTGGTAT
Source organism: Ibidorhyncha struthersii (assembly GCA_013398815.1). Lineage (NCBI taxonomy): Eukaryota > Metazoa > Chordata > Aves > Charadriiformes > Charadriidae > Ibidorhyncha > Ibidorhyncha struthersii. The sequence continues at coordinate 352,840 of VZSZ01011425.1, read as the reverse complement.
AGAAAATTTGCTAAGCTTTCCCTCCTCCTGAAAAGGGACTCTTCCAAGGCATAATTGTTGCAATATCCTGTTGTTTGCCAGCATTTGTTGTGGCTTTACTTTAAGGGAGATCTTGGGAACAAAAAGGAGTTGGGGTTGAGTTCTTACTGTGCATCACCACACTTGGAGTAGTGCAGATTTTTCCCAAATATATCCAGTGCTTACAGTGCTAAAGCACCTATGAGTGCTGAGTCAGAGACTGGGCCATTGTAGGCTTTACTTCAGGGTGTGTGCTGAAATAGTTTGAAAGAGTTTTTACTAGAGCTCTCAGGGCAGTGTGTTTGTGCTTCTGCTGCTGCTTTCATTTATTAGGAAGAAATAAAGAGAGAGAGACACGTCTAATGAAAGTTTATGGATGCAAAAATATTCAAGTTGTGAAACTATTCTATACATAAGAATTATAAGCAATGCTCAAGACCCAGATGGGTTCTAACACTGAGTGTTAAGATCTATAATCTAGTGCAGAGACAATGTAGACACAAAGTCAGAAACTATTGTGTAAAAAAAAGAATAATGTAAAAAAGAACTAATTCCCACCTTTCCAGTCTAAAGCAGCTGTTCATCTTCCTTTTAAATATTTTCAGCTTTCTCTAAGGTATGATATTGTAAGGATTCTCTAAGGATGATATTGTATTCACAGACATGTTTATTCTTCTTCTAAATGTCAGGATGCTTATTCTAATAGGTTTGGAGCTGGAGATTGTAATGGGCACTAAATGATTTCTTATGCCAAAGCATAAATAGTATTCAGCTGAACAAACACCAGCAGCAACCACTTCAGTAAATGTATCATAGACATACACCCATACAAGCTTATACAAATTATTTATTCAATGAAACAAAAATACCTGGGTTGTATTCATGTTGAGAACACCGTGGCAACAGCAGGTTTCACTGGAACAGTCTGCTTGTCTTACACACCTACAAAAATAAAAGCTGAGGGTACATTTGTGGGTACCACTTTGCCTTGGCAAGGCATGGCAGGCCTCCATCTACCTGTTTTCTTCCTAGAAAAGCTTTAAAAGAGCTAAGTTGTAGTTTTCTATAGTTGTATCAAGAATGTAAAATTATCCAGTAGCTATTGACAGTAAAAAGAATAGAGATAAATGCAGAGGTTTTGAGCACTTCAGACTGTGGACAGGTGGTAAAGGTCTGCCCTGGTGTTAGAAACCTTGTGCTGTTGCCAGCCAGCCCTCACCAGAAAGAGGACTCAGACAAGATCTTCAGCATTTTCATTAAACTTTCTGATCAGCTGTAACTAACCCTATTGGCAGTACTAGAGAAGAGACATTTGAAATTTCTGCAAACAGACTTAATTCAGCCAGAAGAGACCTGCTGCCATCTTGTTCCCAACAACTGGTGCTAAAAGCCTGCTTGTGCACCCCTGCATAGGGGTCCTATGAGAGCAGGTTTTTTCTGAAACAGTTTTTACAATTGAAAACAAGCAAACAAACAAACAATTTTCTACATTTTCTAGCCTGATACATTTTTTAGAGAATCCCATAAGTATAACTTTCTGAGGCGTCAGAATTTTTGTTCAATGTTGTTTGCTATACTCAGATACCACACGATTACAGCTATGTACAAACTTGAACAGGAGAGAGTTCATGCCATGTTATCAATGACTGCCCAGCTACCTGGGGACATGAAACACTTTGGTGCCCAAGAAGTAAGATATGGTGGTGGAAATGGAGGAGGAAGAACAGAAAGGAGAGAGTATGTGGGGAAGCAGAATGATGCGAAATAGTTGGTACTGTTTAAAGTTATCTATTTGCTGTTTGCAATGCTTCCTGAGTGTAGTTTTTTCTTATGTCTTTGCAATTGCTGATGGGTGGTGACTCTATTATGTCAAGTGAAGGGTAGTTCTTTCAATAACAGATGAGTGCATACTAGAGGAAAAAACAATGCATCTGATGAAGAACATAGAATCATAGAATAATTTGGGTTGGAAGGGACCTTTAAAGGTCATCTAGTCCAAACCCCCTGCAATGAGCAGGGACATCTTCAACTAGATCAGGTTGCTCAGAGCCCTGTCCAACCACACCTTGAACGTTTCCAGGGATGGGGCACCTCTGGGCAGCCAGTTCCAGTATTTCACTACCCTCACTGTAAAAAATTTCTTCTTTATATATAGTCTAAATCTAACCTCTTTTAGTTTAAAACCATTACCCCTTGTCCTGTTGCAACAGGCCCTGTTGAAAAGTTTTTCCCCATCTTTCTTACAAACCCCTTTAAGTACTGAAAGTTCACAATAAGGTCTCCCCAGAGCCTTCTCTTCTCCAGGCTGAACAACCCCAATTCTTTCAGCCTGTCCTCATAGTAGAGATGATGCCTCTGATCATTTTTGTGGCACTCCTCCGGGGTCGCTCCAACAGGTCCATGTCCTTCTTATGTTGGGAGCCCCAGAGCTGGACGCAGTACTCCAGGTGGGGTCTCACCAGAGTGGAGTAGGGGGGCAGAATCACCTCTCTTGACCTGCTGGCCACGCTTCTTTTGATGCAGCCCAAGATGTGGTTGGCCTTCTGGACTGCGAGCGCATGTTGTCAGCTCATGTCCAGCTTTTCATCCACCAATACACCCAACTCCTTCTCGGCAGGGCTGCTCTCAATCCCTTCATCCCCCAGCCTGTGTTGATACTGGGGGTTGCCCCAACCCAGGTGCAGGAACCTGCACTTGGCCTTATTGAACCTCATGAGGTTCACACAGGCCCACTTCTTGAGCTTGTCCAGGTCCCTCTGGATGGCATCCCGTCCCTCAGGTGGGTCAGCTGCACCACTCAGCTTGGTGTTGTCCGCAAACTTGCTGAGGGTGCACTCGATCCCACTGTCTATGTCATTGATGAAGGTATTAAACAGTACTGCTCCTCTCCCAGAGCTCCACAAGGACTAAGCTGGGCTGCCAGCAACCTGCATGTTTAAAACAGCAGGGAAGTAAGCAACTCCTTACTTTAAGGGTGTCAAGGAATCTAAAAGTGGACTGAAGGCAGAAAAGAAAAAGTAACTGAACTGAACACCATTCATTTAAATGTGTGCTGTCATGGTAAAACTGCCTGGCTTTGCCATGGAGAGCCGCGGTTTCAAACATGACAGGGAGATTAGTTCTGCAAGGGAAATGGTGTTCCCCATCAAGCTGCTGCTGCTAAAATCATTGTGCTACCCCTTCCCTTCATCAGCACAAATGTCCTGCATTTCTTAGACCTTCTGAGAGCTGGACTCATGTTGTATGTATTCACTCTGTATAGTCAGCATATATGATATGTGTTCCCTTTGACAGACAGCTGTGAAAACTAAGCATCTATTGCTGCTTTCTTGGCCTATTTCCTCTCCCTGATATTCATAGGAAAAGCAATATGGCACAACTCAGGCAGCACAATGACCCCTTGGACGGCTTGGGGCACAACTCGCTCTGTCCTAGAGCGTGGAGTCTCTAAAAGTGTCCGTGGTTGGCTTGGTTTTCACTCTGATTGATAGAGACTTTTTACAAAAGCAATCAGAGTGCAAACTGTCTTGTCCTGATAAAGTTCAATGTTCTAAGATGAAGGAATAAATCTGAGCAGATGAATGACCACCAGCAGTGTGCTTCAAAAGGGCAAACCTAACAGCCTCCAGAAACAGGGAGGAGAGGTGCTCAAGAAGAGTCCCAAAGGGAAAAATTAGTTAAGGAGAGATGGCAATTCCTATACAAAGTGATAACCGGGACTCAATGCCATTCTGTCCTCACATTCAATAAAAATAGGAAAATGCCATAATGGCTAATTGGGCTGGATAAGGCATACCCAGAGAACCAGAAAATGAGAGAAAAAGTGTAAACAGTGCTAGTAACTGTGGCTATCTATAGTTTATTGCCACAAGCAGAGGGCTAAACTTAATTTCAAAGATAAAGGAGCAAAAAAAAAAACCGCAGCTAAACCCAATGTTTGCTAAATGCGTAAGAAGTTAAGTAATAAGCTGTGGTTTTGCCCATACGTGTCTTATGAGGAAGGGAGAGAAAATAATCATCAGGAATAGGATTAAACTGCTTAGGACCCATTTGGTGTAGCTTTCACAAAAATATTACTAGTGATTGTTGTTTAAACAGCTAGAGAATATTGAGGAGGCGATTCCACATCAGAAGAGGGAAAGAGCAGACTGAAGACTGTTTAGGTGAGTGGGATACCTTCAGAATTAAAACACAAGATGAACATTCCCTTGATTCCATATGGAACTGGTCAAACTGTATCTGCTTGAACAATTATGATTTTTAAACAGAAAATATATTTACAAAAATAGCTAGGTCCCAGAAGACTGGAGAAGTACAAATATTATAAAGAGAAAGATTTTTTTAAAGTGAGGGAAATTGTGAACTAGGGAATTACAGCTTAGACAGCTTAGGTTTTGTACCCAGAAGGAATCTAGAAGAAATTGCCTTCAAAGAACAGCAGAAATTATTTAAGGTTTAGAGAATATAAACCTAAACAATAAGAAAATTAGATTCATTTAATATAGACATCTAAATGAGGATGTAATTGAACAATATGAAAAGAGTTTGGGGTAGTTTTCTAGGCAGTATGTGGGGGCAGAGCAAGACAAAAAAATCAGTTTAAATAGAAGCAGAGAAGACTCATTTTAGATATTAGAACAAACTTGAAAATTATAAATATGTCTAAGTAGTATCATTTACAAAATAGTCTGTAGAATCTCAGTTGCCAGGTCCCTGAGGAAGACAACCAGCTGCCTTTTCCTACATAAAGTTTAATTTCACACTTCCCAGAGGTTAACTTTGCCATAAGAGTGAGTTCCCCACAGATTGACAGTGCAAGGACAGATTCAACGGGTTGCCTCTGCCTGCGATCATTCAACTTTGAAATGGGAATAGATGTTTCGCAGACAACGTCTCTCAGATTTGAGTTGGCAAGACTGCAAGTTGTAGAAATGCCCATTGGGAATGGTTGGGACAGAGGTGAGTCTGCGAGGGTTTCTGAGTCTGCTCAGACAACTAGCCCTTGCCCATGCTATATCAGAAGGGTAGTACAGCCTGACGCCCATATAGCACTGCCAAGTCTTGAACTTAGGGAAAGTCCCAAGGACAGTTTTTGCACAGCAGAGGATCTCTTTTTTGGTCCCGAAACATTGCTATCAAAATACACAAGAAGTGTTGCAGGGTTCATCTAACCTTAAAGATCTTTTCCAACCTAAATTATTCTATGATTCTATGAAATGAGACTGACCTCAAGGTTAGGCAAATCAATATATCATTTAAAAAACATTAAAGACTTACAGTTTCTATTAGGTAAATATCCCTACCATGTACAGAATATACAGGGTAATGGATATACTTTGACCCAGATAAAAGAGGTAAGATAGATGCAAGCACAAAATAATAGCTAAGTCTTGTTTACGTTCAGTTAAACAGTAGAGCTCCTCGAAGGGATGCTGAAGCTGTGCAAGAGGTAAGCAGCAGCATGACACACATGTATATAGTGATCAGGCATGTGCCAGCCTTGGCTCTCTGAAGAATGTGTTGTTTGTGCACCTAAACACGGGGTTTGTTGGAGCACCAAGCAAGCTTGTATCTGGAAGATGGACACATAAATGTGGGAATTGGGACGGAAGGGAGGTGTCCCAACATGCTGCATATGACTGGAAGTGACTAAGGCTTTGCCTGCTTGGAAAACCACATCTTAAAATCTCTTTTAAAAAAAAAAAAAAAAAAAAAAGCTAAAGTCCCTCTTAAAACTAATAAAGACTTTTGGCTCCTTTTTTTTTCTTGGCAGCTGTTCCAAAATCTCACTGCTCTCACGATCCACACTACTTTTGAATTTCTGTCCTAAACTGGCCGCTATTTATTTGTTCTTGTGCCAACATTGTCATCCAATCATCATGGCCAGTGAGAAGCCATATCCTGTCTCAGGCTTTGTTTTGCTCTTCGTGTGAGGAAGACAAGTACCCATCATGCTTTCAGAGCTATGCATGATGTAATGACCTCCATGCTAATGCTTGAAGGAGCTGGCTTGACAAAATAGGACTGATGCAGCCATGTCACTGAGTTGAAGAGCCCTGTTAAGCAGCAGAGTGATGACAGTACTTCTGGGGTCATTCAGTTCTTCCTGGACGATACTGTGAGGTAAATAACAAATTAAGACTGAATTTCAGCTTCCCTGAGACACTGGGATGAGGGGAGCCAGCAGGGGTCCCCATGCTGTGGCTGAAATCCAGAAAAGGACTTCTTGTTGGCAGGAATTTGATCCAATATGCATATCCAGAGCAGTAGCTCTGTAGTTCTTGGAAAGGATACAGCATGGATCCCTGTCAGTGACTGGCCATCATTGTTGACAAAGACAAATTAGGACTGAGAAAAAAATCCAGTTCTGTCCTGCCTCTAACTCTGCCTTGAATACTCTCTTGGACAGGTAACACGCAGGGAGACATCAGCAGGGAAGAAATTCTGCGTTCTCCAGTGACCCTTGGCCTTATTCTGTGGATAGGATTTTTCTGTCTCACACTTCTGCGTCACTACAAGATCCAGGCAGAATCAGTCCCTTACTACATGACTTTTCATGAAATAATAAGGTCAGTCTGTCAATTACATCTCACTGAGGACTACAATAAAACTCAGATTTTGTCCTCGTCTCCACCTCTTGTCAGCAGCAATTTTTACATTTCCAAAATGTTCACATTTGGCTGCTAAAAATGCATTCCTAAATCTAGATATAGATACCCAAATAAATACAGGCTCAGACACAGAGCTCTCAGTTCCTCTGAGAGGGCTGCAGTCAGTCGACGTCTGAGAAAACCAGGCCATTTTTGCTTAACGGTGAGCCCCATGTAGAGCAGCCTCATTTCTCTGAACACATGGCCTTCTAGATATAAGACCATCACTAATGCAGTGAAAATATTATTCAAAAGACACAGGATAAATGTTACAGATCCTGGATTTTCAAAACGTCTCTCCAAACCAAAACATAACCTTTAGCTTAAAAATGTGACTGTGTATTTGAACTAAGAGTACCTAATAATATTTTTCTTATAGGCTGTTTAAAAGAAGAGTACATCTGGGGTTTTGTTCTTTTCCTTTATTGCTTAGGAATAGAATAACACAATATGTATATACATGGAGAAGAAAAAACACGGCAAGCTTTGCAGATAAAAAAACACAGCAAGCTTTGCAGATAAAAAAACACAGCAAGCTTGCAGAGCCATCACATTTTTTCTGTTCTATGGATTTGGCTATTTATTTTTGGTGATGTCTTATTTGGTGACAGAAGACACAAATGACAAGCAACAGCAAACAGTGTCAAGACTGGCAGCTGTCTGCATGAAATACAACAAGGTTTGTGCAACCAGCTTTGGCTCATTTCTCAAATCATTATTCAAGAACTGTCACACACTGAACCTGCATGACTGTGGCAACAGGCAGGGTGCATTCACATCATCTCCAGGGGCTGACAACCAGGACCACAAGTCACTCAGGTCCAGGATGGCAAGACAGGAAGCTCAAATTCCGTTTCCATGTTGCTTGTTCTTGCCCTTTGTGTGTGCTTCCAATTCTTCATGAACGAGAGGGGAATCCAACAATTCTTAAGTAATTTGTATATTAAACTGAGTTAAAATTACAAAGCCATACTCTCACCTGTTGTGAGAGAGTACAAAATCCAGCATTTTTTTCTTTATTTACCATTTCTTATGAAATAATACAGGTCCATTGCTACAGAACTTATTTCACCAGGAAATAATACATGTTTAACTGGAGGTTTAGAGCAATTTGTTTTCAACACAACCATTTGGAAGGCTGAAAAGGCAGAGGAGAGAACTGAGAGAACTGAGTTGACCTATCAGTTATGATTATCATAACATCTAATAATGCCTCCAAGATAAAATATCAGCAAAACAATTACTGTGAAATGCAGTTTGTAGACTGGCAGCTGGAGAATGAGTTCTCACAGTTAAGTGCCGTAATATTCCAAGGAAGTACTTAGATATTTGGATAACTACTTGATGAGTCAATGCAAGTATCTATCTGTATCTCAGTTATAGGCCAGCCTTGCTTGGATGCAAAGACAGTCTGAGCTGGGCTCCAGCCCACAGTTTTGGACGTTGGCCAAGCACTGGATCCTGATGAGAAGCAAAACTTAAAATCATTCCATCCTTTAACAAATAAAGATGCTGAGGCAAAAACTCCCTAAGATAACTAAGTCAAGCTTCCTCATCAAAGTCTCTGGCCTCACCTCCGGCCAGAAACCATATGTTTTGTAGGCATTAGGCTTCTAAAGTGCATATGCTTGTGCACTACGTGCTTTACTCATTCTTGGACTCTCAGAGCACTATAGACAAAGCCAACTGTGGCTTAATGCTGCACTTGGTCTGAGTCTCCATGTTTAACGTAGAATACGTTCTTATGTACAGATTATTTCTAGAGATTTTTACACTGGTGTCAGCACAGATAACAGTTTGAATGGCTTTAACATTTTCAGATTCTGCTTCTTTAAGCCAGTTGCATTGTGAAATGCAAATGCACACTGGGTTAACTCTTTGATCCCTATTTGCATATCGGGCACAGTGGCCAAGGACTGTTGTCCAAGAATAGTAGTATCCTCAGGCTTTGTCCCAGAGCTGTTCAACATCAGCAAGTAGGTGGTGACATTACATTTCTAACATCAAATTAGTGTTAGCAGTGAACAATGAGACCCACACAAATGCACCAGAAAAGCAAAACAGAAGGACTTGTTTCTAATAATTGGGTCTAGAAAGAAAAGCATAGAAGCAATAACTTTTCTCATATGAAGAGTAGTTCAGGTTAATCATAAATCACTTCTCAGTGTGATCGTCTGCATCCACAAAAGGTTCTCAGCAATAGGATTTAACTCACAACGTAGAGGTTCAGTCTCCAGCAGGAATCAGAGGTGATTTCTCTAGACTTTATTTGGGGTGTGTTGAGTAGAGGTCTTTCCTTCATTTTTGTGCATCTAATAACATAAGAGCACATGCCAAGTAGCAAACTCCAATGAGAATGGAAACTCTCTTCCGTGATGAACTTTGTTGGCACTCAGGCTTTCCTAAAGGATCAAGAAACTGAGGCCAGACCTCTCACTGTCCTTGGAGTAGAACAGCAAAAAAAATAATCTCTTTTGAGGCTTGTAGCACTATATCCATCATCATTAACCAAGACTCTTTTTGGCTTTATACTGGTCCCAGCATTGGTCAGGACATGACTACCACTGTGGGTTTATACTACATGCAAACCATTGGTTCTCAGACAACTTCTCATCTCCTGCATCTGGGTACACAAGCTCACTGCATCTTGATCTTCACGCTCTTTCCTTCTCCATCCCTCGTTTTCACGAAGTACAAACTTTACTGTACAGGTGGGAGCCATGGTGCACCCCAGGCAGCCCCCACCAGGACAGACAGGGATGCTGGCCCCGTGCAGCTGCTTCACCAGCTGTGTGGGCACAGTTTAAATACCTTGCTGTGGGTGAATGAAGTAGATCTTTCTCAGAGTCCTTGACTCTGGCTTTTAAATAGCATAGTATAGGCCTGGCTCAGTAAAATTACTTTCCTCTGATAGCAAACTGAAAAGTCATTTATAAATCTTCCCTGTCTTCTGCTGAAATCACTAATACAATGAAAACTTGCTCACATGAATATCATGCACCCAGTGGAACAGCGCTGAATTTCTCATTTACTTTCTGCTCCTGTTATAATTAAAATAAAATGTTTGATCTCCTTTTAGACAACGTTTGATCTGGTTTTCTGCTATGGATTGACTGGATTCTTGAAAACATTTTATCCCATGGTTTTACAGATGAAAAACTATCTAGGACAATCTTTCAAGTTAACAGCATAATCCTTTATGTTTGCAGCAGAAAGTGACTTTTCTGCAGCTGAAATAGCATGAAAAATATATGTGTGGAGAAAAAAACATGTGCTGTCAGTTATCTGCTAAACAGAGAAATGCCCACAGACCTGTGGGCATGGATAATACCATGCACAGAATGAAAAATTAAGTTTTGAGGTGGGGATAAAGAACAGGTTATATTTTATTTATGCATTCTCAGGTGCTGACTGATAACTGCTAAGCTTAAGTACGTAAACACCATAGACACAAAGAAGAGAGTCTAAAACATCCCTGCGAGCTTGCCTGCTCTGTATTTCCTCCCAACCATCACACTCACGATTGTCCCCTGCTGCGTACGTCAACCGCTTCTTCCAAATCTCTCCTGGCAGCTGCAGCACCTCATGGGGAGTTGACTGACCATGATGTGCAGAAGCACAGTGATTCTACCAAAGCGTGGTCCACTTGGCCAGCAGCAGGTCCCATTGGTACAGCTAGTAAATGCCAGCATATGTCACTGGTTTTGTCCAAATATTTTCTTCTTCATGAAAGATTTTTTTTTTAATGCACATATTCCATCATGTGAAAGGATTGCGTTATGTTATTCTGTTTCCCCAGGTTTGTTCTTCAACAGATCTACTATACTGTTAGTAGGTTTAACTGCATTTAAGGAGGTGAATGAATCTTCCTGATCACCCTTTGAGCCCTAGTCTTGTCATGGCTTTTTTGTTAGATGACAGAATTTCTTCAGCTTTACATTTTCTTTAAGGTCAAAAGGTTGGGTTTCTTTTCAGAATGCTTTTTGCAGGGAGTGTGTCACCCTCTGCTCATGAACCTTTTGTTTTGTACCTATAAAAGAATTTCAAAACAAACAGACACAGATAGCTTAGCTCATTAGAAGAACCTTTCCTAAATAGCTAGTGGGACTGATGGTGTAGTTCAAGCTGCTGGTGTAAAGTGCTCCAGTCCAGTTCTCTCCTAACTTAATACAAACCGGTGATTCCTTATAGGCCCTAGTTAATGGAGAAGACTCTGAGCAGCTGCCAAACATAAAAGCTGTATTGGTATTGGCGCTATAAACTGTTTGATGTGATATTTCAGAAGGTCTTGTGTGGGTGGGAAGAATCACGGGAAGGAGAAGAATCACCAGGAGATGCCCCGACGAGGGTCAGAGCTGGAGAAATAATGACTCATCATAACAATGCTACAATTTCTTTCTTTCCTTGCCTGGTCTCCCACACAGAAGGGGTGAGTTCAGCACTTGTGGCTCCCAGGAGAGCTGTATTTTGTAGCAGCAGCACTTTCCTCCAACAGTGGACTTTTCATTCTTGAAGGTGACACCTCACTTACTGCCACACAACTAGTTTAAATGATGAGTCTCTTCTAACTCCAATCCCTTCTCTGAAAACCTAAAATGTTATGATGAAAGGAGCAGTGACAACACCATCACATCTGACAGTCAAAACTCAAGTTAAGGATACAACCCATGTTTTTGACTCCAGCTGTTCCAGTCAACTGTGTTGTATCACTCGCTGCATGAACTTACTTTTGTTTTATTTTGAAATTACTAGGGCTTCTCAACTTACTGTTGACCTACCATTTCCCAGCAGGAGGCTGTTAAGAATGGCATTTATGCAATGGGAAGAAATCTTTTAATCTCTAGTCTGTCATTGCAAGAACAAATTTAAATTATCATTGATAAGCCCCATCTTACCTGGATGAAATATTAAGGAAGCTGAGCAGATATGTATTTCTTCCATAACTATGCAGAAAATGTAAAGTTGCTTAATAGATTCTGCTTCTGCTCAGTTTGCTGCAGCAAATCTCTGATTTTGAAAATGTGCTGCACAATAAAAAGGCTTGATTTCCAAAAGGGCTGGAATTCAGAACTTTCTAGAAATCAGATGCTTTTAAAATGTCCTACTTTGACTCACTCAAAAGTCTTGAACTCTGTTTCTCCACAGATTTTCCTTGCATCAGTTATAATTTCATTTGTGGTATTTTTCTCAGGTTTCCTGTACATCTGCAAAGTCTTCATTCTAGGATGCAATCCTTTTACTATATCAGGCTTAACATCTGAAGTTACTCTGTTGGCAGTTCTTGCCCTGTAGGGCCTGTTTGCCTGCACCACTGGTGCTTGCTCACAACCCTCTGCTTGCAAATCCAAGGAAACAGCATCGAAATGCAATACTCAAGTCCTGCTCTCCAACAAACCCTTGCTAATGAGTTCAGGAGCGGTACTGCAGGTCCTGCTCACACAGGTGGTAGCTTGCTGTCTTCTAAAGTCTGTAACGCAGCATACTCTGCTCCAGAAGGCAAGAGGCCGATCTTTCCAGCTGTTTGTGGGTAACGCCTGCAGGCAACACCACTTCCTCTACACCGATCATACGGCCTGGACAGTGTATCAGTGCTGCAAAAGGATGAAACTGCAATCAGGACTAGTGACAATATCCTTCAAGATCAGTGGTTTAAAGCCCTTTGTTTCTTTCTTTTTTTTCTTTTAAAGAGAAAGCTGAGCATGGACTTCTGTCACCTCTATCTTGGGTCATCTGGTGAAATTCTCCTTGATTTTATGGGGTTAAAGCAGGGAAGTAGCTTTCCCTGCTCCTCAGTTATGGAAATGGAGTACAGATCTGGAAGGTAAGTGCTGCCCAGAGGAGAAATCGCTGCCAAGGCTTTGCTGGCGGATGCAGGTACACTGACAGCTTCCCATCTGAATTCTTCAGCTCTCTTTCTCCTCTCGCTTATTTTCAGAGGTTGCCTGAAGCTTTACTTCTGCCTCATTTAATCTCATTTAATGCTGAAAATCATTTATCTCTATTTAACATAATTCACTGTCTCTATAACCTGGCAGTGGTAATAGAGATTCAACTGGCTAATCTTTGTATAAAATTCCCAGTTTAGGTTTTATTTTACCTCTATCAGATCAAACCTTTTTAAGGAACCTGAAGGGAATTCCCACTGAAATGCCCTTGTGAAAGCTAAAATGCCATATTTGAAACATAAACTTCCCTTTTTCTCAACTTTCAAACATACTACATAACTCAGTATTAACTATTTAGATGTATGATGGAAATGTGATACTTCAATAAGCACACAACGGAAGTTGAAATGAAACTATGCAATAAAGTTTGATATATCAGAAAACGTTTTGATATTTGCAGAATAAAAGGGAAAAAATAAAAACAAAATTCTGAAATTTCCTCTGTGAAAATGCATCAAAATATGATCATCTTCACTCTTAACCTCACTGAATAATATCAGTATCCTCTGGGTGAGCTTTGCAGTAGTGGCTCCCACTCCCTCTCCTCTTCTTCCTTTGCCAACTGCTTCCCTCCCTCTCTTGGGGTCCTCAACAGAGCTGGTATTTCTCTTATCTCTGTTAGCCATTCCCCACATCTAAATATGTAATTCTCCCTCACAACTCCCCTAATCACTGGCTCCTGGTAGCATGTGCGCTCTCCAAATAATAATTCTTGCTGACCTTAGCGAACCATATTGCTCTTCTGGCTCCTTGGGTCCTCTCCACGTGATTTGACTGATAAATATGTTTCTGCAAAAGAACTGGGCTTGTGTCAAAACTCCTTTCTGTAATGGTTTCAAACTGGAAGAGCGTAGATTTAGACTGAATATAAGGAAGAAATTTTTCATGATATGGGAGGTGAGACCCTGGAACAGGTTGCCCAGGGAAGTTGTGTATGCCTCATCATTGGAAGTGTTCCAGGCCAGGCTGGCTGGGGCTTTGAGCAACCTGGTCTAGTGGGAGGTGTCCCTGCCCATGGCAGGGGGGTTGGAACTAGATGACCTTTAAGGTCCCTTCCAACCTAAACCATTCTATGGTGATGATTCTATGCTCTGTATTGCTGTAATATCCAACCAGTCTGCAAAATGTGAAGTAATTTCCTACTATTTCAATAGTGGTCATTATTTATTCAGTTTTATAAAACAGAAGGAAACAATTTTTTTTGAACCTGCTCTATTGCTATTAACAATGTCTTTCTTTTTCATTTGCAAAGTGCTTCAATTTCATATTATTGTTTTCCTGTTCTTCATTCCTTACACTGTTAGGACATCATCAAACACCACATTGAATATCCTCCACAGTTAACTCAGTTTGCTGGAAGCACTTTTTCAGGAGAGCTATAAAACTGAGGTAGAAAAGTGATCCCAAATCTAGTAAGTGTAAGAGAGAACTGCCTAAGGATGCATCGCCATTTGCTACCAAATGGGAGTTCATTTAATATTCAACATTACTGTGACTGGTTTTGTTTTCCAAGACTCTGGAGTGCCTGGGAGCTCTCGCCAGAGCAGGGCACTGCTGTGGGTGGCGTGGTACGAGCAAAAGGCAAAGAAAAAAAATAACACCCCAAAAGCCAAGTCACGCAATAAACCATTTGCAATCTGCATAGATATGATTGCTGGAGTAACAACAGTCATTGTTTTGTCTGCTTTTGTCAAAAAGTGATATAGGGACCCCACACCAGATAGGCATAGTCTCTCATAGTAGTGGGTATGAAGTCATTAGACAAAATATCTGGCTCCTCATAGTCCAGCCTGAACTGTGAAATCCAACAACTTCTGTTTGCATTTTTGCAATTGCTATCAAGATGACATTAAAAAAAAAAAACCCAACCAAAAAACCTGCAAGAACATCAGTGGAACAGAAGGGCAGCACTGCTGTGGGAACAAACATAAGAATGACAATAAAAAATAACTCTGCTTGGATATGGACTTTGCCGTCGGGAGACTAGTCTCCTTACAGGACAGATGTCGTACCCTGGCTAGCAGCTACAACTGTTGAAGGCTGTGGTTTCCTATCTACCCAGCAGTGATAATGGTGGGAAATGAATGACACTTCTATTTGGCAGACAATACTAGAGGTTCCAGGTGAGTATAATGCCAACACCGTTCTGTCTAGTTTGGTGTCGATTACTACTTATTTCCTGCAGACCCAGAGCTAGAAGCGGATGCTAAGAGCTTTCCTGTCCAGCAAAAGAAAGAAGTTCCTTTCCATGTAGAGTTAGAGGAAGTTTTCAGTAGAAACAGCATCTTTCTTAGCCTTTTCTTTACCCCTTGTTTTCTACCTGTTTGTATAAACAAGGATGCTCTACTCTACTCAGTTTTTTCCTGTAAAAAATAAAAGTTGAGAAAAGCTTTCAATGTGCACATCTATTAATGGCTGAGTGCAAGCTTTCTTGAAGGAGGAAGCTTCACAAAAAGTTTGCATCCACATGTTAACTCTCATTAGATGTTTAAGCCGGTCCAGTTGGCAGAAACAAATCTAGAGTTTGCAAGCCATTTCCTCTTCCATTTCTGTCTCCTCAATCTTTGACAGATGTCTGAGGTGGAGTAAAAACATAATAGCATAAAAGTTTATAAAACAAGAAGGAAAAGGTAGAGAAGATGATACCTCTCCAGGGTAGTCCATAATAATGTACACAGCAGTGGTGGGTTGTTATTGAGAGTCCTGCACGCTCTATTTCAGACAACTAGTGGTGCTTAAGGTATGGAGCAAAAAAGAGCAGGATCTGGAGGTGCAAAAAAGTCACTATACCTGTGATTAGTAAGATATTTCAATTTCTGAGACTCTTCAGCTTCTGAGATAAGCACTGGACCACCTTTTGTCTTTCAGATTCACAACCATTTTCCATATATTCATGATCATCTGCTTTTGAGACTAAATGTAGGAATCAATCAGTATTTTAATGTAGATCAATAACCATTGGGGATTTTATTCATGTTGTGTTCAGTTAATTATTTCAACATGAAAATTTATTTAGTTTAGAAGAAGATATCTGGGGCCTACTTGGGCAGGTGAGGTAGTCACCTTTCCTAGAAGCATAAAGAAATAAGGTGAAACATTAGACCCAGACTGGGTAGATTATATCCACCCACTGATTTCAGTAGGAGCAACATTTCATCCATGACCTTATTTCTGTAGCAATAAATGCATTCATTACTTTACTAAGCTTTTTTAAAAAAGTCGTCTGAGAAAAAATTTAACTGGGACATTATTTGTGCTATTTCTACGGAGGTAGTCAGGAATGAACTCATCATGGCAGTATTTCGTTTGCCAGAATTCTTTTCTTAGGCATTTTATAATGATGATTTGTCCAGGGAATACAGCTGGGACTTAAGTATAATTTAAGAAATCACTGAGAAAGCAGCGTTTCATATGCAATCAAATTATTTTACTCCCCAAAATCAAGAATCTTTTTTACGAAGATATGGTGTTCGACGGTTAAAATAACTGTTTCCATAAAGGGATCTGCACTCATCTATCCTCACTGTCTTCTAAACCGATTCGTTTAAACCTCCCCCACTTCTCATAGCAGGCAGAGGCACAGCCTAAGGGGGGAGTTCACTGTGATGGTGTAAGGCAATTGAAATCGCAACACAAGTTGACGCTTTACTTTCCATGGGACAGGGAATTGGTCTAGCAATTAGCCTGGACATACTGTCGTAAAAACAGATCTGCAAAAAAAAACAACTGTAAAAACAGTTGTGCAATGTTTAGTTAGAACAGATAAACCAGAATTGACTATCAACTGCAATTATTTAACCCATGGGATTTATTGCATTTGAAAACTGAAGTCAGGCTGATGATACTCTCTGGAGGCAACATGCAGTTACTTAGAAATACATGTGAAGTATTTAGGGTGAAGTCATTCATTTGGCATGGTGAACATTTCGTCTCTGTAATTTAGTCCTTGATCCGTAACTGCACTTTGTTTCACAGGCAACTTTAGGGATATTTTTTTTTATTTGATTTGATTAGCAATATAGAATAAAATAATGAAAGTGTTAAAAAGAGGCTAGTGCTGAAAAGAGCCTGGTGCTGAAGGTGTTCACTGCAGAAGCACATCTGAAACAGATGTGACAGGCTCTACCAGCAGAGTATGCTGGTATAACAGCACTGGCCCCAGAGGAGTAGTAAAGTGGAGAACTAACCCAGGAAATTGTTATTAAGACATACAAGAAACTTTGTGTGTTTGTCAGTGGCTCTACAGCTGTCTGCGTTCAAAATTTATGTCCTCAGATTTCCAGCTAAATTTGGAGATTCTAAATCCTGCAGATACCCACATTTTTTTTCTCGAAAGACCTCAAGTGAATAAAGGTCTTTCAACTGTGGTCAGAAATAAACCAACATCTCACTCATAACCAGCCTGGTGAGATTGACCGAGTTGTCATTCTTCCATGTCTCATAATTTTCTAGGCATTGGCATTCTTACATTCAGGTGCTGGAATCTGACTGTAAATCTGGGTTTTTTTTCTGGAGAGGCAGAGATTCAGATGGCAGATACTTATGTTTTTCGTATGATATGTTCACTGAAGCAGTTGTCTGGAATCCAAGTCTCTTTTGCTATATTCCACTGGAATTTTGTTATGTTTAATGACATCTTTCTCTTTCAATGAATAGTGGATTATGGAACAATTTCAACAGGAGAGATTGTGAGACACCCAACGAAAAACAGGCTGCATTCTGAGGCCAGAGTATGAAGGATGTGTGGATTCATAACTCTTCAGAGCAGAAGGAACTGACTGGGTCTTCACATCTAGGTAAGGGCTGTAACCATTGAGCTGGTGGATGAAACAGTAGGATTAATATTATTTATTGCAGACTTTTCTCCAAGGAAGGGTTCAGGGTGATGATTCCTAACTGAAATGATAGGCCAGTACTCTGATGAGACTGAATTGAGTCACACTGTCCCACTTGCAGCCCACTTTTTACCGGCTACCTTAAATATTAGCTTTGATGGAGCCTATTTGATGGCAGTTTACCCTCCTTGTGTACTTTTTAGGTGCCTTAAGAATGTCATTGGAGGCTACAGTTTCCTACATTTGGACTGTGATGAGGTTGAATAAATGCTTGAATTTATTTTTTCTTTTGTTTGGTGAATCATCTTTTAACTAATGATGACGATTTTGAACATAGCTGAAGCTTTCCTGTACACTTCAGAGCTTCTGCTGGCACCCAGACAAGCACACATCGTGGTATCTACTCCCCCAGACAGGAGATTGGGACATGCAGACTCCCCCAGTGGCAATGTTCAGAGTGCTCCGTCGCTTCCTTGGCCAGCGGTTGTAATGTGTTTGTGTTGTCTCTCTAGAAACTATCTAAACCAGCTTCTAAATGTTCCCAAATTCTTTTGCCTGGGGAGCAGAAATCTGACAGTGGCTCTGAAATGCAAACCTCCCACAGGACACTGTACGTCAGCCTGCCACGGGGCCCTTCCGCCAGAAATATTTCTTGCTTGTTTGTCTTAAGTCTTTATGTGGGCTTTTGGCAGGTTGAAATAGTGTTTTCTACCAGTCCAGGTATAACATCCTTTTAAATGTTTATTTATCTGTTCAGTGCAACAATGAGATCTGGGGTTAAATGCTACAGACAAAAAGGAGATTGAACTGACATGCACAGAGATGCAGCTAATACCTCTAAGTAAATGCCATGTTCATATGACTCTGGGTGAAATGGCGTTAACTAGAAGAGTGTCATTTCTCTCGTGTCTTCCCAATCATTCACTGTTCCTTTCTAACCTGATATTCTCCCTATTCTTGCTCTCTGTATCTAGGCAGAGGTTTTTCATTGTACAGGCAGAATTTCTTCAGGTGAGCTATTTACAGATAAAATTAGATAAAGGAGCAATTTTAGCCTGGCTTACTGAAGCATTTCCCTCCCTTTCCTTGTAATTCATCTGAAACAAGCATGCAAGAGGTTGAAGTGAAGGGGGAGCAAGGGAACGCTCCGTTGCCTGTCCATCCTTGGGGTATTTCTTGAGATACTAGATGCAGTTACTCAGAAAATCGACAGTTTACGAAACAAAGAAAATGCAGCTTACACCTGGGAAAAGACTCAGACAAGCTCAAGTACTATTCTGAATATTTAAGCCATCCAATTCAGAAGAGATCAAAATGGTTTAAAACAGTTCCTTGCCTTATTAATCAGTTCCTTGCGTTATTAAGCCACTGAGTCACTAATTTCCTTGTCAGCAGGAAAGCAGCTCCTATGTAAAAGACAGCAATGAAATCAGAATATTTGCTGAAAGAGAGCTCAGTAGTACTGTTTCACGAAGGATATGGCTGACCCATCCAGCTGACCAGGGCCAATTTGTAGCAGGTAAGGAACTTTTCACAGCAATAACATGATAGCAGTCAATGTGAGATGTCACAATCACTTTGCTGTGATTGTTAAACAACTAAGACTTGTTGGGTGCATTCATTACAGCCTAACAGTGCTCTACTTTGCCAACTGATAGGCAAAATTAGCCACTCACTATATGGCAATAACAGGTCACGATCAAGGTTTATCGTTAATTTTCATGGATATAAGATACTAATTTCTTCAGATTACCTGCATATAAGCCAAATATACCTCATATGAAAAGAGGGTTTGCATTTTTCTGTGCAAAAATAACCCCAAAGTCTCCGGGAGCTCTGAAGATAAACTCCCTGGTATTTTTAACAGGCTGGAAGGAGAGGAGGAAAAAAAAATCTGCCTTGGTATAATTTGAATCTTGTCTTTTTGAACCCCCTTTTCAAGCTGCTGTGCCTCAGGATCCAGCAAATGTGGGACTTGGCCACATGGCACACATGCCTGTGCGCAAGAAGGGAACCTGTGGAACGTGTGGGGAAGGTGTCTTCTTATCAGGTTTTGCACAGTGCAAAGCAGGATCAGGATGGGGGGGGACGCTGCAGCAGCTGGGGCCAGTGCTCACCGTACTTGGTTGGGAGGCAGCATGTCTCACAGAGTTCCTGCTCTGGAGAAGAACGACACAGCCCAACGCAGCACTTCTGGGAGGTTTCCAAGTCCCTGCACACTGACAGGGAGGCACAATACAAGAAGTTGTGCGTATATCACAGGCAACTGGACAGCTAAATGCTTCTGAGGTTCTTGCCGTATTACAATGTACAGGTTGGGTCTCACAGAAAACTGGCCTTTGTGGAAGATGAAGGAATTTGTGCTTTGCAGTAGTTCAGCTTTTATCAATAATCACCTCTGAATGTAATGAGCAATGAGATAAATCTGCTTTTTTAATGATTTTCAAATTGGGTTCAATTTTGTGTTTTTAAAAACTTATCAGTCAAGATTATTGAGCATAATTGCCCATTTTGTTTTCCAGTAATTAGTGAAATAGTATTCATTTCATTGTGGAATATGTCAGCTCTATGTGGCATTGGAACCAGAATGAAATAACAGGAGGAATTATATCAGGGATGGGATAAGGTCTGCTCCATAGTGGAAACTCAGACTATGTGGTTGTCCCGCAGTGCCACGTGTGGTTGGACTCAATGATTTTAAGGGTCTTTTCTTTTCCAACCTAAATGATTCTATGATTCTGTGTTACTGGCCTGTCCAAATCCAGCCCAGCATGATCCAAACCTTGTTTCTAATAACACATAAGGTGATCACTTCCTCAGCCCAGTCTGCTGCCAAACCCCAGTGGAATGGAAACGGTACCACAAGGGCTGAGCTTCACAGCACTGTGACAGCAGGACCTGGGAAATCTGATGGAGATCTGGTTCTAAAAGTGAATTTATTCCCCTTCTGAGCCATCAAAATGGTTTCTCGAAAACATTAGTGAAAAGGAATGATTTTACAGAAGGAAAAGTTGTATTTCAGAGACCGTACATTACAACTTTTGAGTCATAAAAATCAAAAGAAAAAAAAGAACATGGACAGTCCTCAGGACGATTCAAAGGACTTTTTGAACTTTGAAAGTAAACTTTGTTACAATACCAAAAGAATTATTTTAGAACTTTTCCTGGTTGTTATTTTTTTAAGAACATTTCCTGGTTTAATTGGCAATGCTGACCGATTTTCGTTTTTTACGAAACATGTGTGGGAAGAGTCGTTAAGTACTGTCTATCAATAGTAAAAGGCAGTAAAGTATGAGCTGAATTACATGGGGTACAACAGTGTAAAGCAAGATTTTAGGGGGAGGCAAAGCTAGCATGATTTTCTGAAATATGTTGTCATCATATTTGGTTGTGGCAGGGCATGCCTGAAATTAAAACTGTTGAAGCAAATGGAAAAGTCAAATTAGCTAAGAAGGTTTTAAAGCCAAAACCTGTACTATGAAGTAGTCCTTACTCAACTGAAATTCCTACGAATAAATGCTTGCGCCTAAGATTATGACTTTACAGGAATAGCCTATTACTCATATTTAGTTTTCTCAGCCCGCTTTGTATGATTAGGAAAAGGAATCCAAGTAAGCTCATTATGCTTATACATTTCTTGGTATAATTCGTGTTCTATAAATCTGTCTTTTAGATGACAAACCTTTAGGGACCAGATCTTTTGCAAAACATCAAATCAGTTGTTCATCGAAGTAAAAAAAGCATCATCTTGTGTAACACGAGGAGAGTAGAGTTAGCGGAGTTTAACTGAGTTAAATCTGCTGAGCCCATTTAACTTTGAAAAAATAGTATTGCTATTTCTGCAGCTGGTAAAAATTGGCGGGATTTTATTTTTTGAAACACTTTTAAGGTATGGGAACAGGACAAAGATATGTGAGAAGATACCTACCTGTGTCTGCCTATGTCAAATATTGCTGCAGTATCTGCTCTTTCCATTATACCAGACTCTAAACCCATGCATTTAAAGGAAAAGAATCCAAATATTCAATATAAAGCAGAAATAAGTATGTAAGAAGACTAAACATATAATAAAATTGCAGTGACATAGAAGCTTGAACTAGAAAACACTTGGCTGAATAAACTAAGACCATGTCCATCTTCCTTTCTGCAGACAGACCAACTTTGCCTTGCTTGTGCTGTGATCTGGCTGGACGCGACTGTATTAGGTGCTAAAAGCAAAACCCTATTTGAGAGGCTGGTTTTCTTGGCATTAGGTACCAGAATTAACCAAACTGAAGTTTGTCTTCTACCACAGTCTTTCTGTTCTGTTTTAAGTAAATCAGTTAGGTCTTCTATGATCTAACTCATAAGTAACTTTCATTAATTTTGTGACAGTTACATGTCTAACTGTGCTTCAGGACATGGTTCCTCTTTCCTGTTCCTGACAATGGTCATGAAAGGACCCCCCTTCTTCACAGGGGAGCATAAGTAGAACCCACAACGCACCACCTGGGAGACTGTGCCTTGACGCTTAGCCATGTGCTGGCTGCAGAGATGTTTCCAGGTTTCCTGTTGGTAGGATTTTTTAGCTCATGTGCAGTGTCAAGAAAATACAGCTTCACTAAGTTTTCAAAGCCACTTCATGCCAGCAGCAGCCTCAGTGCTTTCATGCAAGGCTGAGACTGGGCAGGTAACTGCTGACTCCAGGCTGAAAGCCCTGGGGACACAACGCAGAGACAGATGATACGGCTCTGCAGGAATCTGTGTGCCTGCAGAAGCTGAAACACTTTCTTTATGTTCACTTATCCACTCAACCTCAGCCCCAACGCCTCAGATAAAGGGCACCCATCTGTCGATTAACCATCCCCAATAACTGCACTAATGGTGGACATATAAGCACCCTGAAAGGATTCCTAGGCCTTGTAGATCTTCAAATGATGGGGGGTTTTGCGCGTATTTCTTTGTGATCTCCTCAGTCAAATGATTTTTCATCTGCTTCCAATATTTCTCATTGATATGAAAAGTATGTATGAACAAGGCATACATGAAATCTCTGACAAGACTTTGTCACAGAATTACAAAAGGAACAAACTTTCTGTTGAGAAAATCAGCCTGAGTGAGACTGACTATTTAGTGAGAACATACTTCTCTCCACACTTCATAGGGGAGAAAAGAACAGAGCATTTTTCTTCCTTACATTCAATACTTTTTGGTCAAACTTGATTACTCTTGTACTTCTTTTAGTAAAAAGGTACATTTGGAATGCAATTCAATCTTACAAAACTAGTCTTTCATTAAAAACCTGATATTTTTACTTTTGTTTTTGTTCCAGCCCAGCAGTGGAAGAAAATATTGGAACTTCAGGATTACCCAAACGACGGGAATTTTGGTTTTTAACAAGCAGCACTGCTTACCAGACCTGCATTTCACACATACTGAGTGCTCTGATTGCTTCCAGACCGTCGTCTTGGAAGTTCAGGAAGTTCCTTACCAGGTGCTTTCTACAGGACAAATTCCGTCATTTTGTGATTTACTCTTATGTTGGTCATTCTCAACCATCAATGCACTCGTGAACCTCCCTGCTGTTTTGTTAGCATGACTGCATCCACATGAACCCAAACCTCTGGCCTTTCCCGTAATCGGCAAGGTCACCCCATAAGAGCTTTCTGATTCAGCTCATGTGCAGGGAAGCAATGCAAGAAACATTACACAACACGTAAAGTATATATGTATTTTCCCATGCTACTCTCCACCCATCCCAGCCACTAACCAAGTCCTCGGTGTGACAGAAGACATCTTGTCAGACATGGGTAAATGTGATAGATCATTCATCTTCCTTGTCTCTGATGTAGCATTTATATCTTTCTTCTTTTTTCAGCAGTCAATGCGAGAATTTAATTCTTAGAAACTAAATGTGTTCCCTACAGACTTCCAGAATACAGAAGGTAATGAACAACATAGCTAGCATTTAAATTCTCTTTTGGGTTGAACTTTGAAACAAAAATTGAGAAATAATTTCCAGATACCGCAGTCTGTGCCAAAAAATGTTAGCAAGAATTCAAGAAGTCAGTACCAGAAAATAAAGTCCTCCCTGTCGGATGATGACAAGGATTGATTTAGTTCAGCAGCACCCCCATTAGCTGAAAGGACTGAGAACATGGGTACCATGACAGAGACCTTGATGGTTACTACACGCTTACCTCAGTCCCACTTCTGAGATTTTGTGACATGACAGCAGTCAGACATAAATACAGAAAAATTCTAAACCACCACCTAAGGACAAAAATTATAAAAATAAGATATTAAAACCAGACCGTGTACTCTGGCTTATCTTCTGAAATATTTAAAGCTAATTGTATCATTATGAATAGAATGGCAATGTTTTTACTGGGTACTTTTTCTGTTTTGCCTTTCAACTGGATGTTAGGTAGATATGAAATTCAGCTTCAGTTCCCCTCCCTCCCCCAAAAAAACTAACACCCATACTTGGCACTGCTTTATGGCCTCTTGACATGGCGTAGCTCCCTTAACTGAGCTGACAGACCCATCTCTCCTTGCATTCTCCACCAGGCAGTCTGCTTCGTCTCCTTCTCTTTCATCTGTACAAATAGATATATATGGCATGAGCTATTGAACTTTTGAGTCTTAGTGCTCATGAAGAGCCTAAATGACAGCTTTCAGGTCTTTTAAGATCTGCATATTTTTTAGTCAACTGTGCTTAAGGCTGCCAGTTAGAGGCACTTTAAATTTCCCCTTTCTTCAGAGAGATCTGTTCTCTGCATCCCAGCCTTTGACCATGAGCTTATTCCATATTGTGCATCAAGTAATCTTTGAGCGCAAAAACGTTCTGATCTTGGGTCTTACTGGAACTGGAAGCAGCAAGTGAAAGGCTGTGTATCACAGGAATCTGAACTATTCAGTATGTCAACACTATTTGAAGGGCCACGTGTGCGTCATGTTCTTGTTTGCAAGCTAATTAGATTACTTGTTTTGAAAGATGGATTAATGTGTTAATCACAGGGTGCGGTGGATGTTTTTTCTTAATGTTCTGAGACCAATTTAATATGAAGGCTTTTATTTTTTATATGTACGATTCACTTCAGAAATGGAAAACACAGAAAATAGAAACGTGAAAATGTTAACTGTGTTAAAAAATGAAAACTATAATCACTGCCATCTCTGGCACAGCAAGCTTTCTTCTATGTTATCTGAAACTGTTGATAGTACCAGCAACCATGGAAAGAGAGAATGATATGAGAGCTTTCTAGTTAATAAATCAGCGCTGAATGGGAAAGGGTGTGGTTTTGATTGCACCAAATGCCAGACAGGTTTCTGGTTTGCAAAACTGAAACCAGGGGTGGTTCACATCTTGATATCTTCTCATACTGCAGCATTTAGGGAAATTCTACTGCTTTTTTGTCTTGATTAAAATTAACTAAATTTTGGGCAACTCCTATTATTAAAAAATGCATGGACACAAATTCTTTGATTCAAAGGCAGAAGACAGCATGGACTGGGATCTGGCCCTGGATTCAGCAGAGAGGGAGACACTCATTTCTGGCCAATTCAGCAGCTGTACCAGGTCAGGCAGTTGTATGTTCATGTGCCTTTTCACTTATTTTCCTGCTTTTCAGTTTTCCTGTTCTAGGCAGCTGCCCACCTAATGAGCCAAATTCTGCACATCTTTTTCTTGGTCACCGAGCCCACTGGGCACTGCATGGTGGTATCCTGGCACGTGGCACACAAGAAGAGAAAGAGTCTCAACATTGGGCAATGCCAAAGCGTGTGATTCTGAGCAGGACAATATGCATGAACCATGAGTCATCTGGTCTTCAATCATTTTGAAAATGAGAGGTGGAGCCAGATTTTCAAAGATATTTACCTCAATAAATAAAGATAGAGGTAAATGTCCAAGGACGGAGATAAGGTGCCCTAGACCCTTTTTAAAGGGGCCTGGGAAATTCCCCCTCTATCAGTAAGAGTTAGGCAGCTAGATACTTACTAAAATCCCACAAACCAAACACCTTTGTAAACTTCGTCTTTGTTTCCTGATGCCTTCTGTTTTCACCTTCAGCTGTACAAACAGTCTCTGTACAGATACAGGATGTGCAGTTCCTTCCCCAACAACCTCCTTTTAGTTCTCCTTCATTACTAAAACTGAGAAAATGACAGACACCTAAGTACAAATTGCAAAATCTTCATTACTAGTAAAGGGGACATTGTAGAGATGAAACATATCCAATAAGATCTCTCTGAGACAAGGCAGAGCTTCCATATCTGTTGATTAGGATAATAACCATTTTTATTGAAAGTTGACTGACCGTTAAGTGGAAATTTAGCAGAGAAAACACACAGAAAGGCTGAATCCTAATGATGTTTTGGAGCATGACTAAACAACTGTCTGTAAGAGAATAGGAATAGGTTTGACAATGGTGAATGAATGCTATCAATAATGCATACCATCGCTAGGTATGTATTTAGTTATGTATCGTAATTTCTCTCCGTATCTGCTTAGTTTGAATGGAATAAAATAGAGGAAGAGCTGCCACGGTCATTGAGCAGTTGAAAAAAATCTCGAAGTCATGCTTTGGTGCGATTTATGGAGCATTTGCTTCAGTGCTGCTGAGATTTGTTGTATCAGCTGGGAAACAAAATAGTCATTATTTTATGGGTTTGGATGTCTGAAGGAGAAAAATCCTTCTTTTAGGCTTTTGATGAGTACAGTGATGCATTTCAAAGCTCTATTAACACTGTATAGTCCCACCTGAGAGGCCAGATAGATGAATTTTTTATTTCTTTAGCTTTTTGTACATTAGCTGATGTATGACAGTGCTGTAATATGACATGTGGCCAACAAGTTTATCACGTGTGCTCAAAGGATGTAAATTGATATTGTTCCTTTGAATAAAAGATGCTGCTTTGACTGTAGTGCGCAGTGTACAGAAAATGCGGCGGGAAGGATTTGCTGGAAGGGGCAGGGCAGGAGGGCCCCGTCGCCAGCCTCAGCACCCCGGCAGGCCAGGTCGTGTGGTGGGAGCTCCCCTGCTCACTCCTGCTCTCCTTCTCCCCATAGCCGCCTCCCTATTCCCACCCAGAGTGGTGCACCCAGCGCTGTGTCCTCCCCATGCCCTGCTCCTCTTGCTCTGTAACTCTCAGCCCGTGTCCCCAGCAGTGAGCTGCCCGTAGCTCTGGGCAGCACTGGGAGAGATGTCCTCCCTGACTCAAAGCGAAGCTCCCAGCACAGGCTGTGACTTGCACTGGGAATAGGGATTTCCCCAGGTAATGGCAATGGGAAGCATCCTGGGTGCCCAGAAGGATGGACTCAGTTGGATCCTTAGTTTTTCTGTGATGTCCTTAGAAAACTTACTTACATTTTCAGAATTACATTACTCTCCACTTAAGGCAGTCATTCATAGGAAAATTTGGGCTGAAAGGAGCTCGGAGGTCATCTGGCTAATTAGCACCACAACCACGGTCAGGTCTGGCGTTTCCTGGCTGTTGCTTGAACACCGTGTGGGCAGAGGCAGTTCACGAGGGCAAAGCAGGAGGAGGTGCAGTGAGTCAGAGAAGGCTCTCCCCTCCTCCTCCCAGCCCAGGATTCCCTAGCCAGGGAATGAATATCACTGCACAACTTGCAAAAATGTCTCTTGCGAACAGGAGGGAGCTTGCAAGAGCTGTGACTATCTTATTTTCCTCTGATTTACCTTTCCCAAGTGCTTAAGATATGTCCTACCTCTTTTCTCCCCACAGAGCCATCTGAGCTGTTTCTCAGTGGTTTCTTCACAGGGTTAAGCGTTTCAGCAATAAGTAGTTCGAGGGAGTTTTTTGGCTCTGAGGTCTGGAGCCCCACCCTCTGCAGCCAAGACTCAGCACGCTCCTCCCAAACGCCTTTGAGGCTGAAATGAGAAAGTGGCAAACTGAGGAAAAAATATAATAAAATGAGGTTTTTAAGGAAGAAAACCTCAATCCTAAATGCTACTGAGTGCTCACTATCGCATTCAAAAGCATAATTCTGTCTGTTGAGGATAGAAATATCAACTACAGGTGTCTGTTCAAAAATGAGGCAATAAAGAGTTCGATGATTCTCTGTCAGCTCCATTGCAATAGGTTTGGAAAGAGCTTCTTTATCATATATCTGGAGATCAAGAGCAGCTTTCCATCAGCAAAAATGCAAAGCACAGTTGGTAATAATTTTTGGTGTTATTTTTAAAAAGAAAATACAAATCTGAAAAACAAAATAAGGTGAGTTCTGCTTCAGTGACGCATTTACTTTTTTCGGGTGTTTGTAGCTTTAAATAGTTCTATGAGAACTAGCACTTATTGCGGTTCATATTATACAGTTTTGGTTTAGTAATTCTTAGATTAATTGACACTAGAAGGGTGCAAAATTGCTATTAGGAGATCAAAGAACCCTGTTTAATTGCCAGTACAAAAGTGACACTTATAATAAGTGTCTACAAACACGTAATATATCAGAAGGAAGAATATCCAAGCTATCTGAGGACTCTAAACCAAACTGAAGAGATTTAAAAATTCCTCCTTCAGTATAAACTGATCTCTATTTATCTGCATACTGCTTCAGATTTTAAAGGAAGAGTCTTGAAAAAGTTGGAAGGAACAAATTCTGATAAAACCTAATCAAAGAAATGCCTTTAATGTTAAAACAGATATTTTCCAGTGTATATAATAGGCTTCATAGCAGTTTTCGTCCTAATCTTGTTTGAAGCCATTGGAGTAAAGAAATGAGTTGATTTCCTCTCCCACCTGAAAGAAACCTATTGCTCCACCAGAGCACGTAACCATTCACATCATACATCCAGCAACTGTGTGGGCACTGAAATAAAGGTCAGACATTTTTTGCTTAGCCTTTATTTGCATGCACCCACTGATGAACGCTGACAAAGAAGAGCTCAGGTAAAGCAGACACACGTGCTGCTGCAGGAGAACGCTGCTCTATGCAAGACCACGTTTCTGCACTTAAAGGAGGTTATCAAAGCCTTTGGACTAGCTCCAGGTCTTGTTGAAATCATGGTTGAGTCCCTCTGGCTGGCACAGCGGGAACTTTATAGGCTCCTTGTGCTCCAGTGCAGCAGCCTGGAGCCCTGAGAGAGCAGTGAATACCATTTGTCATCACTGTTTTTCTCATCAGACTTCCCTCCCACTTTCAGAGAGAAAAAAAAAGGGAAAAAAGCCTTGCTAGTCTCACTACTTTCTACTGGAGGCACTTTTATAAAATATTCTTCTTTAACATTAGTAAAACTCAAGATTTCTCCTTGTTGAAAACTACTGTGATGATGGAAAGTTTTTTTCTAGTTTGATAATGAGGTATATTTTTCCCCCTTTACTCTCTTGACTCTTTAAATACCTTTTATTAGTATAATCTATCCTCTTTATCTTGCCTCCCACACACAGAGAAAAATATCCCATAGAGAATAGCGTTCATATGCATTTATTAGTTACTACGAGTTTTATCACTGCATTTCATACTAAGGTTTAAAAATTTTAATCATGCATTGTCCTCTTAGAAAAGATGCTGCACACTTGCTTAGTGAGTAGTTATCCTCCAAGAAAGCTCATTGAGCTAAAACATTGTAATTCAGATGGCAGATATATGAAATAATTTAACCTGTAGTTAATATATTAAGGCCTTTAATGAGGATCTAGCATGAGAAAAAATAAGGCTTAATGTTACTGTATGCTCACCAGGTTGAAGTTCGGCCCCACCAAGTGAGACAATATGATGTACTTTGAGTTCAAATTGCATTTAAAACGCTTCCCACAAAAGCAGTTAGGCACTTAACCAGCTGTGTCTGGAAAAGCATCCATTTTGTCCATATTCATCGGAAATTATGGTCAGCGCTGCCAGTACAAAGGGAACCATCATTAAAAAGGACTTGTTTTATTCCCACATAATAGATATAATGTTTTACATTTCATAAATTAGTCTTTAACTTTCCTGAACTATGTCTCTTTTATGAATGGTTCATACGTTAGCTGGGAATGCTCCTTTCTCCGGCATTTATTTGGAAATCACAGCTCACGATCACATCAGTTGCTAGTAACTCAAACAGCATGCTTTTATGCATTTTGTTTACATAGGGTTTTTTTAATATCATTGCTGTTCATTAGGCTTTATATACTATGATTAACACCCCTTCTCCTCAGCAATTAAGTAATTTATCAGATGATAGACATTACTGTACAGGACCACCATATGCTGAAAAATTAGGCTCGTTTCAACAGAAGCAAGTATCTCTGTGCTAATTATCACCAGTGATAGTTATGTATAATAACAAAAAGCTTTCTAGAAAGATAATGAGGCAGATTTTACTCTCAATAACACTAAGGTAAACGCATAATCATTCTGGCACATCCACAAAGTGGTTCTTCCAGATATACCTACCCCTAGCTGGACTGTGTTTATCCAGTAGAACAGATCTCTTGTCACCGCCTGGATCCAGAACAGCTGCCCTCAGCAGTACAGCTGACTTCAAGCTTAGGGACACAGTCTTTCACCTGTGATCTGGGACACAAGTTCAGTGGTTTTTTTTTTTAATGTGGTCCATTGTGTCCAATAAATGATTTTTTTTAATAAATGTTCCGTGTTTTCCACCTCCTCAGCTGATGAGAAGGGATAGAGGAACGGGGACACTTCTGCTGGTCAGAAATCTGACTCCAGGGATGCAAGCTGAACTCATCGCTGTTTTGCTCCTGAAGTATGGAATTGTGAGAAAGCCATTTATTGGGGCAAATCACAGTTAAAATGAGATGTGGTGAAATTTTGCTTGCCACCATTTAGCTTGTCAATTAAAAAAAATTATGTGCTTCCACATAATTTTTTTCTTTTCTCTTTTTGACACTTAAAATGCCACTGAAATACAAAGATGAAGGCACTCTCTTACTCTGGAAATATTTCACAAAGCAATTCCCTGAGTGTTGCCACAAACTAAGGATGAAGAATCAGCACAGCCTTTCATTTTTATAGAGTCTTTGATATAGCTCTTCACAAGGTATCTCTAAGAAAAGAGATGGAATTACGGGTTGCAATGGAAAGTTCAAGGGCAGTGATGTCATTTGAAATGGAGTTTAGTCAAATCTGCTTATTTCAGCAACCACTGTTCAGTGGCAGGTATGACTGTCCCTTGCAAATCACTAGCCATGAGTTTCAGTGGCTGTTTACCTATGCAATACAAGATGAACCCAACCGATTATAATCGCTGCTTCCCTCCTCTGCAGTAGAAATTTGCGCTGTGACACACGATACCAGCTGCTGGACACTGGCTACTGTAATAAAAGTTAATTTGCAGGATGCTATGGGCTGCCTTAATTTTCAACGTGGCAAAACGCTAACAGTTGACCCAACCTTAGGCCAGTGTTGTTTCATCAGCAAACTGAAAAAGGAAGTAAGTCATGAGTCACATAAAATGCTGTAGATGACAGACAATTACTTAGATTAGTCAAAGCCACAGGAGTCTGGAGGGATATTAGGGTAACATAAGAACATGAAGCAAAGCAGCACACTGGTAGAAGAAATTCTTTGTAGCTTAAAAAAATAAAAGAGATTAGGGCATTTACCTGGAAAGAAGCTATAATTTAGAGAAAGTGGAATAGCTTCGCTAAGGGACTGAAAAACTTCCATGGCCTTCTCCCTTCTTCTTCCCCTCCCAGCCCTCCAGAGTACTCCACAGCCTGCTCACCGGGAAACCCTGCCAGAATTATGGACGGTTTAGGTTAAATTTCTGTGTGATATCAGGTAGATGAGAGATTAAAACCCAAGCTTCTGATATTTCATTGAGTACGCAAGCAGTAAGCCCTTGGACTTTGAATTATGTTCTTATGCAAGAAAAGGAAGAACAGGTGGAGCAGCTGCATTGTGAAGGGCTGCAGTGGCCACCGCGGCATCCTGGATGGAGTCTGGTCCATCAAGACAGCTCTCACCGAGCCCCTGAGGGGACATGAGCTGGAGATTATCAAACTCTTGGATCCCTTCCAGGGCACCAGCTGGGTATTGCATTGCCCAGGGTACGTCTTGATGTGTGACCAAGCACCCAATTCTGAGACCAAAAAGTAACTTGAGATGGAGCTGCTCGCAGATTTTGGGCTCCCTTTAAATTCCAGGTCTTCTGTATGCCACCCCAACGTACTCCTATAAAAGTCAAAGACCCCGTGAGGTAAGGAGTAATAGCCCATTTCTCAGACATGTTACCAGAGATTATACCCCACAGTGATGCTGTTAGAAGACGGCTATCCTCCACAGTTAAAAACAGTGTTTAATTTGAACTTTGACTTCTGAAATGGGCCTGTTTTTTTAAGCCATGGTCAGAAAGCTGCAACAAGTGCAGCTGGGGTCCCCCAAATGATAGCACAAGGTGTGTAAAAATGTTCAGAGGGACACTCTGGGCTGCTGCTCTAGGCAGCATGGCCAAAAGTCACAGCCCCAGGGAAGGGACAGGGGCAGCATCCGTGGGTAGGGTGCCCTGTCTCCCCCAAGGGAGGTTAGACTGTCTCCGTTTCTATTTGAAGGCTGGTTACCAGAGAAGAGATTTGGTATGGGACAAACACTCAAAACTGTATCACTAGTTACCTGTGACTTTCTGTCACAGAGTGTGCTCATTCATCCACACTAAGAGATACATTAACTGAAACAAGAAGGTTTTTTGAGATCAAGAACCAGAAGTGGAGTGGTAGAAAGACGAAGGCAAACACAGCTGACTGTTTTAATTGAAAATCCAGTGGTGAGAGAAAAATCAGTAAGAAAAGCAAATCTTGACTAGTTTTCCCATCGTGTTCCCTCTCTGAAATGGGGATAAAGCACACACCTGAAATTTTATAACTGAAAGTCAATGTCATTTCAAGCAAACAGCCCGCTACCCACACAAAAGCTCTTTGGGTAGTGCAACATCAAACAGGAGACCCAGCAGCAGACAATCAGCTTAACTAAGCACCACTTTGAGAGCAGCTCTTTAGGGAGAGCCAGCTGAGCCACAAAAACTGCTGGGGCTGAATGACATCAATGCAATTTACTGGCTTTCTTCAAATAAAGACCTCAGCGTAAGGAAATGATTTAAAGGACAACTAAACTCTTTTAGAGTTATAATGAGTAAATAATAGGTTCCATTACACATATTGGTGTACACAACTAATGCAGGATAATTAACAGAAGCATACGACAGAACAAGCTCTCTCTTTTTTCACAAAAACATTTTATTAACATTACTTATGAATTCATATTTAGAAAATATTGTAGGTGAAATTAATTGAAATTCAGACATGGCTCAAATACAAAACATAAAAGAAGGTGCAATAATACCACCATAGGCATAATCTACCATATCTACCATACAATAGTGCCTCCAAAGAGGGATTACATGAGATTTGCAGAAGCTGCTTCTTTTCTGCTTTAACAGCCACCGCATAAACACAAGTATCAAGATCCTCAGCAGATGTAATCAGTGTAGCTCCATTAAAATCAATAAAAAGATGCTGATTTATGCTATATGAGGATCTGGAGTGTAACTTTGCAGAAATTTCAAATGTCATGAAAAAGTAATGGCTACATTTTCATTTTAATACTCAAGTAGCTTATTCACTGCCTTTGTCAGAGTGTTTATCAAAGTACCCCTATTTCCAATTTTCTCTTGTGGGATGAGCCAGATTTAAGTTTGTGCTTCTTTAACTGTTATGAAAGCTTCTGAAAGCCTCAACTATGAACATAACTGTAAAAGACAGTCTACTTAAATGATAGTGCCAAAGTATGTAAAATGGCAGGGCAATAAACCTCTGAACACACTTTTGAAAGGTTCCTTATCTTTAGCAAGCAAAGGACGCCAAAAAAATCCATGGTAGAGATTTAGCTTTGTACTCTCCTTAGTTATACTACGAGACGATTGATTTTTCAAATCTGAATTGATTTGTAACAGCTGAAACATCCTCCCAAGGCAGTAGTAATGTTCCCCCATAAAAACATGGAAATCTAAATACCTGGCTTTGCCAAAGTATTACTGCAAAGACAACAGAGCAGAAGAACCAAACTTAGGCTCATTCTTCTTCTATTAAATGCAGTTCTTTATAAAAAGTAAGTTGGAAATAAAAAGCAGCTCTGAAATACAGAACTATGTCAGTGTATAAAACTGTGTGGAAACTATCTTACAAGAGCAGAACGTGGAATCAAAAGAAGGTGTTTCAAACATCCCAGTGCACATCAGTTTTAAGACTTCGGGTTGTATGGCTGAGGTTTTTTAATCAGTTTTCTCATCATTCTTCTGCGGAATACATTCATTGGCTTGTCAATTCTTGGTTTCTGAGTCCCTGCTAAGAAAACAAAGGAAACAGTTAGGGAAACAGTATGATAAAACTGTTACTACTCTTTATTGTTTGGGCTTTTTTTTTTTTTCATGTTATGCTGTTTAAGCAGCTGAGCCAATAATAACAAACACATCAGAAACTGTAAAATGTGTTCTGGACACTCCATTCTCACACACTGTACGGTCTCCAATGTGTCCACCTTTGGCACTGGAGTCCTACTTTGCTGCTCTTTTCCTGAGCAAGCATCAAAGTCTTTTCTAGCTCTCCCGCAGTGACTGCGGAATGGAAGTAAAGACACTGCTCTGAGAAGAAAAAAAAAAAAACAAAGCAAGCTATTACTACACTTCTCTGAACAACACTGGGGCAAAGTAGTCTTGTGGGAGATGAAAAGGTGAAATGATTTGGGTTTCTGCACAGGACTGTGTTTCACACAAAAGCTGCAGAGTGGTCAAAGAGTCAGGGCAGTCAGGGTTATCTCCAGGAATGCTTATGAAAGCCACGTGAAATGTGTGAATGCAGTTCAGAAAACACGTACTTTGCAAACCTGACTGAAAATCTTATGTCTTTATGCCACCTGTTTACCTGCACGCAGAGCCCCCGTGGCCAGTTCCCAATCCTTTCGCTGTCACCCCAACATATTTATTTTGTTTTCAAACATAATTTTTTGTAATGAAATGAACCAGAAACCTTTTCACTCCAAAAGCTATAGATCAGTTCAAACAGCGGTTGCATATTTGCACAGGGAAGGTCAACCGAATTCAACTTAAGGCTCCAAAGGTAAGTGGAAAGATGCTGGGGAGGGAATTATAGGAGCGGGAGAGTAGGAGTGGCTTAAGTTGCCTTTAAAGATTTGCTTAATGTTGCTGTACACTCCCAAGCTATAGAAATGGATATGTATAGCACAACGTTAATTAGCACTAATTATGCCCTTAACTACGGGCTTTGGTTGTACCAAGCCTTACTGAATTGTGAAATCCGCGTGTTAGTGAAAAAGCTTACAACCGATCCTTTACATTTGGCTACCTGGTGCTCCAGCTACGAGACAGACAGCGTTTCCTTACTTCTTGCTTCCACAAAAAAGAGTGAGGAAGGGAGAACCCCCAGGTGGCTCTGGTTGGGTGTGGGCAGGGGCAGAGGCGGTTTCCTTCCTCCTCTCTCTTTGCACGCTTAGGCTGGAGCCTGGCCCTACCACTTCCCGGGTACTAATAGATGCAAATTAGATAATCACAGACATCTCAGATAGACTTAGCATGCTATTAAAGACTCCCTTACCATACTAGAATGGCAGAGACACACTCAGACTTGTCACCCACAGAAATATTACTGCCATGACTAACTGGCAGACAGTATTTTTACTTCTGAGGACTGTGCTCGGGGTGCAGTCCTTACTCCAGCCCTGGATTTCTAGCCCAGAAATGAAGAATCATCTCCTAACTTAAGCATTCTGACCACACATCTTAAATCATGAAGTACACAGGCCTTGTGCATATCTTGTGTTTAAGAAAGAACTACTTTGGGGCTTTTTTTTTTTTGTTTCCAAAGTCAATGTACATGCTAGATACAGCCCTAATTTTTTTCCCCATTAGTATCAATTTTTTAAATGTTGTGCTGTGACTGCTTCCTGAGTGCTCTGGGTGTCAACATTAATTATGCTTTTCTCTCTCTCATTGATTTACATATCAAATTAATTAAACTAGAGTATTAAAACTTGCAATAGATGGTATGAACACAGGACTGCTGGTAAAAGCACAAGTATTTTGACCTACAAGCACAGCCAGTAGCTGATTTGAATAAAACCATTAAGAAAAATCAATTATCATTCCCAACCCTTCCCCCCACAGCCACAGAAGCAGTTGACTCGGCACAACTGATGAGGCAGAAGTCTTCAGTAATGGGAATGGGAAATGGGAATAGGCAGCAGGGAATCAAGGGTGAATGGTAACTGCTGAAAATGTGAAGGAAAAAAAGCAAATTGATTTCACAACTCACTTTAATCCTACTTAACAATATCTGGAAGAAAATGATACATTAATTAGTGTTCATGCTGGTACCGAACAGTTTAAAGACTGGCTCCTTGTAGGCTCCAGTAAATTAATTAGTCTTTTTGTGTGCCCTTCTCTACACTTCATTCAAAGATTGTGTAATCACCTCACATCACACTGTTCTTGTCAGAAGGATTTAGTGTTGCACCTCAGTTTTCCCTGCCTTTGAAAACACCGGGTCCAAAATGCAAAAAGCGTACTCTGGTAGCAAGTCAAGGTGAGTAAAAGAACACTGAGAACACCTGTTATTTGGACTGCTTTATCTGCTTATGACTGACAAAATACAGAAAACAAATCTTACCTTTTCTGCAGACATTGTAGCAATCCGTTTCAGTAACGAAGTTATTGGCATTTCCACCACAGCCGGTATATTTGAACTCCTTACATGATTTAGTCTTGGTGTCATAGTAATAGCGAGACACAGAAGAAGAACACAATCCTTCATCCTTTGGGCTGTAGCATAGCAGGGGACCAGCTTGAAAAAAAAAACAAAAAAAAAGCGGGGGGGACGGGGAGAGAGAAAGACAAATTACATAAATGTAATCTCTATGCCTGGCTCCTTAAAATGTACCCTGCAATAAATTTTGTGGCTAAACAGCATTTGTTCCCACTGAACTGACATGACCGTTACCTCAGACTTCAGAGGCTTACTACATCTTATTCCTCTGAGTCCTGAATTTGAGAAAGCAACAGATAGTCCCAGAAAATAGGATTACTATCCCACAAGTGAAATTCATCAGCTTTCCCCATTTGTGGTGCCATGCATACAACAGCCGAGATATTCACGTAGTCTGGCCAGAAGTTGTATCCCATATACATAGGAATATAACAATAATTCCAGTGGAACTACCTCTGTAGAGGAAAAAGGCACTATTTTATTTATCCTCCCTATGATTTTGCCAGCAAACCCTGCCCACTTGCAGCAAAAAGTACAAAACCCACCAAGAATCGTGTTTCATTTTGCCTCAACAAAATTTTACTTTGCTTGCTGGAGATCTTTTACCAATTTATGGATGTACAACAGAGAAATTAAAAATAGTTCAGCATCCACCTAAGAAAATGCTGACAATATGCCATCAGCCAAAACCAACTGTCTCATCAAGCACTAATAAAGCTTAGCCAGTGAAGGCTTTTACACATTCTGGTAGATCTCTCTTCTTCAGAGATCCCGCCTTGCACCGGATATTAACCTGGTGTTTATGACAACACTTTGGTATAGTCACCTGCTTATAATTACTATCTATCTTCTTGAAAACTCATATGGAGAGACAGTGAAGAATCATGTCAGGCAAAAAACTTTTACCAGTTGAGCTGGCGAGTGCAGAAAAACCCAAGCCACCTAATACCATCTCCCAGGCCTGAATTTTAGAAAAGCACTTTTGCTTTATAATAGGACATCACTGCCCTGAACGTGGCTGCCACACATCTCATCCATCTGCCTCAGCACAGAACTCCAACCTTTTTTCCCCTCAAATTACACACGTACAGTTCTCTAGAAGTCAAGCGATGGGTTGAGTGTAGCTGTGGGCACATTTAAGGTCACAACATTAAACTAACACAGCTTTTTGCTCTTTCAGTAACAGCTGAGGCAAGTGCACCTGAAAGTCTGTAGACAATATAAACACCTGCTTCACAAAAGTCTTCAAAAATACCACTGTATGGATATCCAGAGGAAAATATCAAATGAAATATCATCTTCATATTGCTTTCAAACCATCTATTTTATTAAAAATTCAGAACAACCATTACTTTTCTCTGGGAGACAGTGGTCCACACAAGACTGCAAATCTCTGAAGTTGTTGCCATTTCCATAACAGCCACCGTAAATGAACTCCTCACACCTCATTGAGCTCAAGTTAAAGGCGTATCTTTTTAGATGACTCCTGCAAGGTCCTCCATCAGCCTCCATCCGGCATAATTTGGGCACTTCTGCAACAAAAATAATTTCATCTTCTGTAAAATCAACCCTTTGTGCTCCCCCTACTCAACAACAGGGTAGTGTAGCCAAAACACTATTACTCCGGTAACAGGCAAGTCCCAGCTTGTTCCACTACCCACGCTCTTTAATAAAGTGGGATAAGCTTTACAGGAGGAATCCGATACATTAATTAGCAACTCGTTATGATGCTAAATTAAATTCAAAATATTAATAGTTAAATTCCACACGTCGCCTCTGAGACGACTCGCTCTGCTTTCTCCGCATCAAATTGACATCAGCCAGCCAGTCGCGACACGCAGGAGGGACAGACGGGGTGGGTACGAAGCATCCCGCCAGCAGTGCAACCTCCCCTCTGCTCCCACAAGCCCCCTCCAGCCCCCTGCCACCCCGCGGGGGGCCACGTCGGGGAAGCGGGCCCCGTCGGCTCGTCCCCCCGGGGCTGAGGTCGTCAGAGCCGGTGCCCGCACTCACTCTTGATGGTCCAGCACCTCTTCTCGCAGTCGTCGAGGGTGAGGAAGTTGTTGGCGTTGCCGTGGCAGCCCCCGTAGGTGAACTCCTGGCAGCTCTGCGTGTACCTGTCGTAGTACCAGCGCGGCACCAGGGCGCGGCAGGGGCCGTCGTCGGGGGGCAGCAGGCAGGAGCGCTGCTTCTCTGCGGGAGACACCAGCGACCGGGGCTGAAGCCACCTCGGCGGCGGAGGCGGCCCCGGCCCCGCGTAGCCGCCCGCGGGGTCCCTACCTGTGAGGGTGCGCGGGGCCAGGGCCGCGCAGG
>VZSZ01011425.1:226094-306597 GCA_013398815.1 Ibidorhyncha struthersii | reverse complement strand
TCCCCGGCCAAGTGTCAGAAGCGAAGCCATGTGTGTCCCCGGCGTGGGACAGGAGTAGCAAAACCCGGGTGAAGGTGCCTTTGGGGATGCAGAGCGCAGGAGAAGGCGGAACGGAGCCCCGGTGTCATTGCGCTGCTTCCAGACGGGGAGCAAAGGCGGGTTAGTGTAAAGCTGAGCCACAAATCAAGAAGAAAGGAGGCACTTGTGGTCAGGTAATGCGTAAACCAAATGGTAAATGACAACCTGCACGTGGGTGGTGGTGGTGGTGAACTCGGTGTATTCCCACCAGTGTCACCTGCAGCAGGCTGTGGTATAATGAAGCACACCTGCCGGAGGTGGGGAATTGGGTGGTTTGAGGGCAGGAGGCCCTGGTGTGGTGCAGGCTGGGGGAGAAGCCCGCCTTGGAACTGTGAACCCCTGAGACAAGTGCTGAAGGTCGGTGCCGGTCACAAGGAGCGCACGGCGTTATCGTGGCAGCCGCACGCGAACAAGCAGAATATACCTTCAGAGGCAGGCGTTACGGAGCGGAAGGACTTGTCCCTCGTCCACCTGCAGCAAAGTTTACAAGTCCTAGCTGGTGCTGCCAGCGCTCTGCTGTAGCTTTTCTAAAAGCGGTATGCACTGCGTTGCCAAATATTAACTCATTTGTGTGACTTTGGAGCTGTGCTGTCATATCCTTGATAGACGCTTTTTAAGATTACTTGAGGAATCTTATATATTTGTGGATAAATTTAGCCTTTTCCAAATTTTACCTCTGTGGACAACAGATAGTGGAAATACTTCTGAGTCACGTGACTTTTACTTTTCAGGCTTTTTTTAGGAGTTAACTTTCACACTTCCAGTGTTAAAACAAGATATCCCAAAGGCCATTTAATTAATCAAGTTTTCTATCACTGAGATGAGACCTGTTGTCCCTGAGCTTTAGCAGTTGTGGGTTCATCTTCTGTGTTACAAAAAAAAGAAACCTGAGCAATAAGGAAAAGTGATGCATGGCCAGTCTGTTTCCTAAGAAATTAGTTCATTAGTCTAAATTCCCAGGCCTTCTGCAGCGCAGAAATAAGGTGACAGAAAGGATCAGTAGAAGAAGTTGGAAATGAATCCTCTTCTCTCACCTGGATTAACAGTACAGGATTTTGCAGCTAATACCGTAGTGTCAAGTTTGTGCTGATCCTGTCTGGAGCGAGCCTTCGCTCTGGGAAGCTGCGGAATCACCTGCCTGCTGAACTTGTTCCCTGGCACACTGCTCAGGGTTACCTGCCCGGGCACTATAGCTGCACTGGTGAAAAATCAGTGTTCTTCTGAAATGCAGAGGACAAGGCCAGACCTTGTGAAGGCAGTAGTCTGAATCTGGAAGATTTTAAAAGTCCTGTGAAGGCACACATTGTTTCTCAGGCACATGTTGTTTTGTATGTCAGATGTTTGCAGCTGTGTATTTGCTGAGGGATCAGGAGAAAGTGGCTGTGTTAATTTCTGCTGGTACAGTGCTTGCCGCTCTGCAGTGTGACACAATGCATCTTTTTACAAATACTTCTTTCCCCTCCTTGTTTTTATTCCCTCCATGCCTATTGAAGTGCAGCTAACAGTATGCCCTACCTTGCTGGGTTTAGCGGAGGTAACTGCATCATGGTCTAAGATGGAACGTGATGCTACATTTATCACATAAATCCCTGTGATGATTATATTGTAGAAGAAATTACAGTAAGCAGCATAAACCAAATTTTATAATTTTCCTGTATTTTACAAAATGCTTGTATAGCATTTATTTTAGATTTTTTTCTGATCATATAGAAAAAAAAAAGTCAGAATCACCAGTTTATGTCAAATCCAGTCTGATCACCCCAAAGCTTCTAGCAAGAAGTGTTCGTTTTGGCTTAAGTTAAATGTGTCCTCAATGACTTCAGGATAAACTGAAAAAGTGAAGTCTTTGGGAGAGAACGAGCACTCAGGATCTGTAACAGGTTTTAAGTGTGCCTGTTATGTAATTTGGGGCACTCTTTCCTCTAGCTAAATCCAGATGCAGCTACCAGAGAAATCGGAGAAATGAGCAGTGCAATTCCATGAGTGAGAGCTGTTATTTTTTCATCTCCATTCATTTTATTTTTTTAGTCTATGAAATTAATGTATTTTAAATGGTCTGTAATTTTCCAATTGTTCTGAGCAGGATGAGGAAGAGACTTATAATTCCAGGGGGCTGTTTTTAGCAAGGTTATTGAAATAAGCTTGTGAGCGGTTTCCTTTACAGCTTTGTAGGTCACCACCCTTCCTCTTGGAAATCGAAATCGTAACTTAACTTGTTGAACAATGCTTGCAGTGCAGTGGTATCCTGCAGCTTGCTGCAGTAACTGAATGATAGTATAACTGTCTGGAAGGGAAAAGATTTAACCTACTGTCCGTGTATGTTTATGCATAACAGTATGCATATAGGTATAGGGTATATACATGCCATCCATTTTTCTTTTCCTCTGGCATTAGTAGTAAGAAGCTTTGGGAAATAGGTTTGGAAAGGATTGGCATATATTTTGCAGGAGTTGCATGTAATATAAATGAGATTTCATTTTATATCCGGCGGTGACTCGGTCTACTTGCCCTGTTTTACATCTCTGTAGGCTAAGGGGGATTTCCCCTGGGACAGTGAGACTCCACCAAAGGACACTGCTACCTTATTTGCCACTCTTGGCTTGTATGTCCTGAGTTTCTGTTTACTAATATATGTATTTTTACAAGAATTAAAGCCCCTCCGTATTAGAGCATGCAGGATCTGAATTAAATACTGACATTCACTTTAACTTTCTGGTAAAATTACTGTAAATTCTCTGTCAAAGGAATATGGTTCTTTTTTACCTTCTGTAAAATACTGAAAGGTGACCACCATTGCCACTGGAGCACCTTGGATGGAGTTGGTTTGTTTGTCTTTGTAGCCAATCATAAACCCCAGTAACAGAACAGCGAAGTAGTAGGTTGCTGGTATTAGAAGTAAGTCACTTTCTCACTAAATTGGGAGGGAGAAAAGACACAGCTGAATCTGCAAAATACATGACTTGCATCTGTAATTTTAAAGCCTTATTTATCATGCACCTGAGGTAAAAGTTTCAGGAAGGAGACAGTTAAAAACTGTGACTGCAGTAAGGGTCACAGATTTGCACTGAGTGCCCTTCTGTCTAAGGGAAGCAAAATGTATTCCCAGGTTCTGGGGTGTTTGCAATAGCCTTTGTCATCTTGTGTCTGAGAGAAACATCATATAAACGTTTAGGGGCTAGTTCTCTTCCTGGTGTAGATAAACACAGCAATGTGCTTCACTACTGCCAAGAATTTTTGGTAGTAATTTAACAGAGAGGAAATTTTCGTAATTGATTTTTGTTGTTATTGGATGGGGCAGCTGGGATATACCGCTGTAATAAGAGGGAGCATCCAGTATGTTCACTAGTGGCCTACCGAGAATTGCTTTTAAATCAGTTTGGGGGTTGGGAGAGAAAAAAATGAGCTTCAGCACAGTCAAGCAAGCTCTGTAAAAAGCTTTTTCTGATAATCAGAAAAATGTCACTTAATGTGCAAACGCTTCATTGTGTAGCAAAAATGCAGTAAAGGCAATTTTATAAGCAATGCTCTTATTTGTTACTCAGTGTCAGAGTAGTGTGTACACCTGAGATTGCAGTTGCTGTGCCCAAACATTGGATTTTTTTCCTATCCAATATTCACGTTAGAACAAATTTCCAATGCATCTAGTTAGACTTTTCAATGAGCATCTTTTAAGTAGGAGAACTGGGCCTAAGGGATATTTTTGTGGCTCAGGTCTAGCTACTATATTGCTTTATCATTGTCACACCTGGTCGGATTAGGCAATACAGTTAGGCACTTCTGACAACTAAAATTGTGTCTTAATAAGCAGTTTATGACTGAGCAAACGTCAGGGGTTTATATAAGTTTTGCCACTACTGTTCAGAAAATGTAACTTTGCTTAAAACTTTTTAGGTCACATGTGCTTGGAAATGTGCAATTAAATCTCCCCCCCCTGCCGGTGTACCCCTACTAATGAATGTGACGTCTCCCAGCCAGGTGTCGGGGTGCTCTGAAAGCTCATCTGTATTTCAGCTCGTCTTGCTCTGGACTTTGACCTTCTGGGAGATTTTTCTTCCCTCCCCCCCTTGTGTGGGCTCAGAAGGAGCGTGAAAGCTTACATCCAGCTCTGGTCCTTGAAGATGAAATTTGGTAGATGAATGCTGATAGATTACATGAGGAGACTTCCAGGATACTTGGTGTGCTGCTTAAAGTTATTTGCTCTCATGCAGCCAGGCCTCTGCATCTAGACAGTAATTGTTGTATTTTCAGTGTCCTTTAAGAGCCAAAGATCCCTGGTCACTAGCCCTGGTAGCACCACCTGAGCTGTATGTTCCCTCAGATAGGTTTCAATGACTAGTTTTTAACTTCTCGTTAAAAAATTAGAGCATTAGTTTCTCTGTAGGAATAAGTCAGGACAAGCTGAATAATTTTAAGTATTTCCAGAAATGCCATTATAGCTGCAATCTGCCATTTTATATATGGCAGCCTTCAAAATATGCCATGGAAACTTGAAATTGGGCAAATTGGTACCGGTGGCACAGTGCGTTCCTGAAAGAGTCAGAAGTGTCTGAAATGGTGAGATGCAGAGATCCCAAGGAGAAGGGAGGAGTGGGGAAGCCAAGTTGTTGCACCTGAAGCTGCTCTTTGGTGGTTGATGTGGTAGTGCCAGGCCACCTGGGGAGAATGTGCTCCGTGAAAGCTAAAGGACAGAAGGGCTGGACTATGGAGTATGCTCCGATGCACTCTTGACAGTGGCTGCTGGTGTCTGGTCTCCGGCACTGTTGCAAAACCAGCAGGATTTTGTCTGTCATCAGGAGCCTTCTTTCTCCTCTGTCAGCATCACCCAAACCTGCTGTGGACGGGAGGCTGGGTTGGAGAAGCGCTACAGTGTTAGAGGGTGGAGCTGCTCTTCAGGCCACTTTGGGAGGATTTCTCGGGAGCGTGTCCTCTCAGACCCGCCATCACAAGCATTGCTGTTAGAAGTGTGCAGTGGGATAAGCACAGTGATGTATGTGGTGATTGTATTTCCAAAGGCAGAAAAGGAAATCAGAAACTCCTCTCTTATTCTTGAGAAGAAAAAACAAACTTTCCTGGGAAACTGATGAAATGCTGGAGAAGAATCACCTCCTTTGGAGAGAAATGTAGACCATTTATTCCAGCTTAGCTTTCTCTCAGCCACAGAAAAAAAAAAAAAGTAGAAGGAACTAGAGCATGCTGAATAAAGATGTTTTGCATGGTGTTGGAGCAATGCATTAAGTAGGTCCTGTGTAAACTTATGGTTCAGATGACAGTCCAAATGTTTAGCTAATGATTCAGTATTACGAACTAGCAGACTTTTAGCTGGTTTAATCCATGAGGATACCCCAGATTTACTAGGTACTTGGCTGGTATGGTGATGAGCACAGTTTAAATGCTAGCACATATATAAACTGGCATGAGCTGAAGGTCTGTGATGGGTCTCCGTCTACGGTTTGGCATGTTCAGAGCCATTCTTTGAATAGCTCTAGAGAAGATTTTTTCCTCTTTCAGTGATGCAAGACAAAGAAAAGGTGAGGGTGGCAATAGAGTTAGGATCAGTTCCTAGGACTTGGTATTTTCTGTTTTATCTGAAGGATTCAGTCGTGATGTGGGCTTCTTGGATGCAGTCAGGAAACCATGTCTACTGGAC
Source organism: Ibidorhyncha struthersii (assembly GCA_013398815.1). Lineage (NCBI taxonomy): Eukaryota > Metazoa > Chordata > Aves > Charadriiformes > Charadriidae > Ibidorhyncha > Ibidorhyncha struthersii. Next base: position 300,872 of record VZSZ01011425.1, on the reverse strand, counting down.
TACTTCTCTGTGTACAGGTGTGCCAGCACGGATAACCCTGTCTGAATGTGGCCCACCGATGCACCTGGAAGTCCTAGAAGTATGACAGGAGACCCTGGTTGCCACTTGTGGTCCTGGTTGGTGAAAAAGCATCAGCGAACATTGGAAGCTCTGCTAATGGAGACAGGTGTCTTGAGGGTGGAAGTCCATCAGTTCAGATGAATGGTATAGCTCAGCCAGCACTTGATACAACGTTGCTTAACAAAGCCAATCCCTCCAACTGCTACCCAATTTGCAGGTTGCACTTCTGCCTACCTACTGCATTAAGTCCTCAGCCCTGTGATGGAGAGCAGTGGGTGGGTGGCAAAGACAGATAACCTCCAGAGGCACATGGCTTTGAAGTTGGATCCCATCATATAATTCCACAATGTGCTGGTACCTTGTGGTGGAGAGGTGGTCTGGGATGGTGTGGGCCACAGTGAGATAGCTTGTTTTGTTCCTGCAGGGATGTAACCCAGAGTCAAAATCAGGATCCAAACCCCAGCATCCCAGCCTCTGGTGGGCATTACACTGTACCTCAGCTCAGCATCTCTGTGTTGGAAACTGACTTGCAGGGGCAAAAAAAAGTGCTTCACTTTCTCAGTTCTGCATCGCTTCCGTAAGCGGATACAAGTAGCCAGGGCTCCCAGCCATCCTAAAGGCTTCTCCCAGATCAGCATCTAGATTGACATGGCACACATTTTTGCTCTTGTAGGACTACCCTGGTCATCTGCCCTCAGATCCTGGGAATAGCCATGCCCTTGGCACTCGCTTGTTCTCACTAATTCTGGGTTCCCTGTATGCCAAAAACCCCATCTTTGCCTACTGTGTTGTGAAAGTGTGTGGTTTGTGCTCTCTCTGGTTTCTTCTGGGATGAGCCCTCCACTTGAAGGCCAAGATGACTGGGACAGCCCCATGTGGGAGTTTTTAGATATGTTGTAATTTGTGTGTGGGGAAAGGTTAGTGATAAGATTAAAATTGTGCAATCATGTGTCCTGGGGGTTGGTGCTGTGAACAGCCTCACAGAGCACCTGGAGATGTTGCTTTGTTACCAAATACAAAGAATCACACTTCTTAGGAACAGAACTTGTGGTTGCTGTGAATGTGTGTGAACCCAGTCAATCGATGGCTGGTGGGAGGTGGAAAAAGGGATTTCTTTGGCCTGTTTTTTCCCCCACAATGACACCACATGCACGCGTGGTTCTTGTCCGAAGAACACAGGGCCCCACATGACTTAAAACCAGTGGTGTTGAGTATCGAGTGAGAAATGCTCTCTTGATGGCATATTCCTTTGCCCATTGTGGTGTGGCTGAATAGAAGATGCAGTAGATACTACTGACAGAGAGGTAGCTTAAGTAAAATGCAATCTGCATGTGCTCAAAGGAGAGAAGGTGAGAAATTCCATGGAACTGAACACAGAACTGATTGCCTGATCTCAGGGGGCTTTGCAAGTATGTTCCTATCCTTCTCTGCTGGAGAACAGATTTCAGTATGGTAACTGCAGTTCTTGGAGTCCAGAGTGGGAAGCAATTTTGGGATCCTCCCATTTCTGCCATATTCTTGGATAGGGTAGTTGGTGGGGTTGTGGTTGGGAGTGGGCAGAGACTGCCAAGAGATAGTGGTCTGTACAGGATGGATTTGTTTATGCAGCTGTCTTGGGAAGAAGGACATAGGGAGACAGGAGAGGTTGGCTAGGATCCTGTGGATCCTTCCCCAGTTGGAGCTGGTCTTCCAGCATGTCATTCCTCAGGAAAAGGTTAAGCTGGGCTCAGTCCCAGGTCCCGGACTGGACCTTTTACTTTCTTAGTATGGTGATGATGTGTGCCCTCTGCTCCAGCAGTGGGGCTCCCAGATGCACCAGCAGCTGCACAGGGTGGAGGGGCAGCGCGTGCTTCTGCAGTCCCTGGTGGACTTGTAGGTCTTTAAGTTTTCGGTGAGCATTGGCAAAAACTTTGTGGTTGATTCAAGGTTTGGGGTTTTTTGCCTCCTGAAGTGAAAACTGTAGCCAGATTTATGGGACCAAAAGATTTTCCATATTCGAATTTCTGAGCCAATAATCAGCTTTGCTTTATGTGTTATGTATGTTGCGAGGAACTGTGTTGTAGTGAAAGGGAAGAAACACAATGATTTAAACAGAAGCATGTCCAGTTACTGCCAAGTGAATAGATGAGGCAAAATTGCAGACTACTCATAAAGTGCATGCTTTTTTTTTCTGAAAATCAGATTTTGTAAAAATAGATGAGGGCAGGTAGGGTTTATTACATAATGAGGTGTTGCCAGCTCTTACATTGCAGGGTTTTCCCCTCCACTATTTCCCTCCCCCCCTCTTTGAGAAAGGGAAGATTTAATTTAGTAACAGTTTCTTCCTGTATTTGCTGATCACTGCAGTCTTCGGAACCCACTGCTGTAGCAGATCACATGATTCCTTTGTTGCCTGTGGAACGGCTTAATTGAAGTTACAAAAAGGAATTGTGGTGCTCTAATTAATCAATTTTAAGTATATGTCTTCCCATTTCAGCCATTTTCCAACACTCAGGAAATTTTTCTGTTTTTCTCTTATATGAGCCTACTGAATATTGGTTTTAAATCCACTGGAAGCTTCTCTGGAAACTCGGCTCTAGCCACAGCTATGTGCAGTGGCAGTGGAGAAACCCAGGCGTGAGCCAGGCCTGTTCACCCTCACTTTGCAGCAATGAACAGAGACGTAGAAGTATATCATAAGATACCTGAGGCGCTAGCGATGACATGTTATCTGCCCCTTTGAACAAGCTTTATAGTGCTAAGCTGGAATGGCTGTTTTGCCTTATTTCTTAATGTCTCAAGCTTACGTACCATCCATTGGGAAAGGGGAAAGCTAAACAACCTGAAATCTGTGTGTATTTACATCTAAATGCACACACATGCACAGAGTAGATTCAGGAGGGGTTATATGTGACATACCTGATGTGGTTGATAGAATCATGGAATTGTCTGAGTTGGAAGGGACCTTTAAGATCATCGAGTCCAACCATTACCAACCAACCATTGACCTTATCACTCTCTACAACTACCTGAAAGGAGGCTGTAGAGAGATGGGGACTGACCCCTTCTCCCTAGTGACAAGTGACAGGACAAGAGGAAATGGGTTCAAGTTAAGCCAGGGGAGGTTTAGATTGGATATTAGGAAAAAAATTTTCACTGAAAGGGTTATCCAACATTGGAATAGGCTGCCCAGGGAGGTGGTGGATTCGCCATCCCTGGAGGTGTTTCAAAAAAGGGTAGACGTGGTACTTGGGGACATGGTTTAGAAGTGGTTTTGTCAGGTTGGGTTAATGGTTGGACTTGATGATCTTAAAGGTCCCTTCCAACCTCAACAATTCTATGATTCTATGATTAACCTAACACTGCCAAAACCACCACTAAACCACGTCTGGAAGCACCTCGTCTACCCATCTTTTAAATACTTCCAGGGACGGTGATTCCACTACTTCCCTGGGCAGCATGCTCCTATGTTTGATGTGTCTATTTCATTATTCTGTCAAGTGCTTAGTATATTTACAAGCTGAATAGAAGATCAGCAATGCAGTCCATGGAAAAAGAGAGTGATGGGCATACATACCTGCCATGGAGCCCATGCTCAGCCAGGTACTTCAGTGTGATTGTAACCTTGGCTCTGTGTAATCCCACCAAGGCAAGGGGACTGGCAGTGCGTTTAAATAGGGTAGGTGGAACCATTTTTTTGATCACCTGTTTAAGGTTTTCAGGTATGGAATTAAGAAAAAAAAAAAAGAAAGATAAAATGTATTTGACTTGGCTTTCTTTTTTCTTCTCAGGGATGTATTCTGGCTGGCTTAAAGTGGTCTTTTACATCCAAGCAGTTTTTTTCACCAGACTGGTCGCATCTTGTCCCACAGGTGCCATGCAGAGTGGTTGGGTTCTGCACATGAAATGCAAGAAAAGTTGGGGAGACCAAAATGATCTGAAGGGCAAAGACAGCAGAGCATAGTCTTTTGGATTTCCCCAGGTCTGGACCTTTTCACGGGGTGGGCGTTGGCAGCCATCCTGACTGGTGTATGAATGTCTAGCATGTTCTTCAAAGTTCATGAATGAGGGACTAAGTTTCAAGAGTGACTTTCCTACCTTCCCTTTTTAAGTAATCCCACAACCACTCATTTCTTGTTCAGAAATGTTTGTTTAGTGTTCAAAAAGATGCTGATAAGAACAGCCCATCCCACTGTTTAATACTGTTTATTTACCCAGGACTTCTATGCAATTGCTTTTTAGTCCATGAATCTCAGTCTGTGTGTCTCTCCTTTATGGGATGTTCTTGGGGTGATATCAGTGAGCTTGTTTATAAGGGCAAACCCATCATATTTCAGATTAGACCTGTTAGTCCTTAGTTATAACAGGGAAAAATGTAATAAAAAGAGATGGAGCATAAACCAACAATACAACCTGAGGGGCATTTTTTCCTTCAAATGCAGTAAAGGCTTTTTAAAAAAGACATTAATATGTGTAGTAGTTGCTCATTCATTTTAGGTTTTCACAGGGGGGAAACGGGATTGAAAATTCTAAGCAGAGTAACAAAATGTTTTGGAAAAAAATGTTTCCAGTAGTCATAGAAAAATGAGGAAAGAAATCAAAGCTGTGATTTATGTGAAAGTTTAAACCACACTCTCTAGATTCATTGCTACTGGCTGTAAAGTTTTAAGTTAGACAGATAATTAAATATGGTGTGGTTTTCCTCCTGTTCCCTCTATATTCTATGGGCTGCACTCATGTTACTACTTAGTATCTTGAAGATGGCTTGAAAATATTGGGACTTTACAAGGAACTGCCATCTAGATTATAGTTTTAGAACTTGTTGGTTTGGGGTTTGTAAAATGAATCATGCTGCTCTAAAAATCTTAAGACAAAATTACTTCATTTTTGTTCTTTATTTTAATTATCTGGATGTTCTGGTTTGGGGACTTCTTTTCTTTCTGCCAAGTGTTTTTCACAGGTTCATGATGCGGACATCTATGCTTAAATCAAACTTTCAGTTCAACCCTGTGTTGTTGTGGAAAACACTTTCTTGGCTTGTTCCCAGCAACAGTCTGATGACAGCTCAGAGTACAGAAGTTTCCATATCATCATTGAGGCCCAGTCCCAAATCCTGTACTCAAATAGGGCAAATTCTTCTGTGACAGCTCTTGTAGACAGTCACTTGCCCAGGTGTCACATCATACGTTTGGCTGGGTAGTCAAGTGTGAATACAGAATGAGAGGCGCAGATTGTATCGAAATGCCAAATGTTTCACACTGTGGGCAAGAGGGAAACTTGCCTTCCTCATGCAAAGGGGACGTGTTTTGGCAGTGTCTAGGACATTTGCTACCTTGACAGGACCCCTTGTGTAGCTGTGAGCTATTTTTTACATATATCTCCTACGTGAGTCCTAACCAGGAAGAGCATATATGGTTTTATAAGAGAAGTGAGGGCTATCTCCCTTGTTTCAATTAGTATTAAAAACCAAACAAACAAACCCCCAAAAACCCAATCCCCAGGAAAAAAGTCCTGCAAAACTTCCTGAAAAGCTTCCCCCTGGGGTTGTATGCGTCCTGAAAAAGGAAGCAGTAGGTTGCAGCTTTGCTCTCTAGATCCCTTCAGGCCTCAGGCAAGCTGGTAATATTGGATTTTGATTGGCAGAAGAATGTGCACTAAACCACTTCGTATGAGCAGACAAGGTTAGCACTGCAGGGAATGTTTTCTCCTTGCTGTGTGGTTAAATCATCTTTGTGTGATGGAGTTATTTTTAACCTGTTGTCATCTTCTAAGTCACATGCTGCCTCTGCACGTAGTGTCATTGGAGACCGAATGATTGCCTCTTCCATTGAGGTACTGACCGCTGCAGGTCCAGGCTCGTCACCACCAGGCCACCACAGCCTCTCTAGTAGGTACGAGGAGCTGACTTCCTTCTCTCACCTGCCTGGATTTGCCCCGGTTCTGTCCGGAATGTGTTTCCCTATCCCAGTCTCTTTCCCTGTGCCCTTTCTCTACCTTTCTGAAGAATATTACTGGGAAAGGATTGGCAACCAAACTTTGTTTAGGGCTTTGGTGGAGCTGTGAGGGAATCTAGGGGGGCCATGGCCTCCAAGCCCAGGAACGAGAAGTAACAGGGAATATATGCTGGAAAACTCATTCTGGTGTGCTTGCGATGTGTGCCTCGGGGGGAGCCAGATGGAGACCAACGTGTAGGAAATGAAGAGCTGCTGTTTGGATATATAAGCCCCGCCAGAGTAGCAGCTTGAGAGGACCCGCACAGGCTGCAGAACAGCGGCTGGCGAGGAGCTCGCTGAAGGGGTCCTGGCTGCCTCGTACCCATGGGGTGGGTTTTGGTGGCCACATTTGCTATCACCTGTGGGTTTGACCACCTCAGCTCTGCCTTAGGTCTTGCTAAAGCGCTGCCTCGTCCTCAGCACCGCTCTCTGTATGGTGCCGAGTTGTCTCGCAGCGCAGTTGTTGCTGCTGGTGGTTGTGAATAAAACCACAAGGAGAAATGTTGTTTTGCGGGCTGTTAATTATTTTCTTTAATTATTGCTGGTGTCGAAGGCAAAGGGCTCTCTGGTCTGTTACCTCCTTCCTTACAAGTCAGTGTTATGCTAATGTCTAGATGTAACCACTGAAGAACTGTCATTAGTGGTTTGTTGCTTATTGATTTGCTTTTTTGTTACATTAAAAATCCCATTAATTTTGTCGTCTTTGGTTATTGTATTAATGGAGCTAAATTCAATTACTGTAGCTTGATTTAAAGGAAAAAATGCTCCTTATAACATAATATGGTACAGTTATGTGGCACCGCTAAAGCCATTTAATTTAATCTTCTTAATACAAAATACCTTTTCTCAGACATTTTCTCTTGCTTTTCTAGTAAGTAAATCTAATCTCAGCTTAGTTATAACTCACAGGAAGCTTTAGTGTAAATTCCTGTCATTTTCTAAGAATTCAGTTTATTGTTCTCTTTTCAAGATTCATTGTCTTGCTAATTGTGTGCTGAAATACAGTACCACTGTACAATATTATAAGGGATAGATATAAGAGGTATTGTGTGTAGAAGTGGTATGGCCTTTAATTTCTGATTTGAATTGCTTGATAGAAAGTGAACTTGCTTGTGAATAATGGAAAGAAATCTTTAATTGCTGTAAAGGAGATTTGTACACACTCTCAGTAACCAAATTAATTCAATTACAGTTTCTACTGTTGTAGAAATAGTGTATTTATTTTAGAATACAGTGAGAATTAAATGGCAATTGCTAATGTTTCTGGGTAGATGCCGGTACAATATCAGTACAAAATACTGAGCATCATGTGAAGGAAAATCCCCAAATGTGTGGTTTTTGTTTCTTTCCTCATTTAAACAGTGTACTGACTTCCAGTGGAAAATAATCAAAACGTGCAACTATCTGGCAATGTTTTGGGGAGATATTTCCATTGCTCTGTTTTAGACAGAAATTATAATAATCTCTAACAAAAAAAAAATAATCTGAATTTCTGTCTCTATTCCCACCCCAACCCTGCCACCATATTTCCCCATTCCTGGGCAGGAAGCTACAGGTGCTGTTTTCACAAAACTTTGTCAAGACTATTTTAAATGAAAACACTTTTATTTTTCTTACCGTCATTCAACACGAAGTGAATTTGTTGGCTCAATTGGTTTCCGACTGGGCAAATATCCACAGTGGTTTTTGAAATAATTCACAGCTGGTATCAGCCCTGAAGCCATTCTTTCGGAGGCTTCCTGGAGAGCAGCCCAAACTTTCACTGGGATGCAGGCTGAACCAAGGCTGCCTCCACAGCTGAGTCCTTCAGGTGTGTATCTTCATGGTTCGGATGAAGCAGCTTCGGAAAAATACCAGTCCCATACATACGACTTACTGTGCCCTCACCATCAGGAAAATAACAGAGCTTCTGTTACAGTTACTGGTACTTGATCAGCAGGTGGGAAAGATATATGGCTTCTAAATTGTCTTTACATCCCAAATGCCACTGAGATTTGGCCAGCTAGATCAGGTAAAAAGACTTCCTTCGTGTCTGTTTGATAGTATCTGCAGTGTGCCTTGTTAAAATATTTCTACTGAGAGGAGTTCTAGGTGTTGTTACAGTCAGTATCCTAGTGATGCAAGTCTAAATGCTATCACCCATGATTTCCACATTTCTTATGATAAAGCGTATGAAAATGAACAATCCAGCAGCTCACCTGCTTCTTAAAGCTCACTTCTGTATATTTGTCGAACACTGCGTGTTTACCTTATGATTTAGGTTAAAGTGCCCGCATAATTTCTGCCTGCAGCTCTTAGTGTTTGCTTCTTAAAGCTGTGTGCATTTAAAAAAAAAAAAGAAATTAATTCAAAGTTAATTAGTCAAGATTTAAACTAGTTCAAGCGTGAAATATTTCTCTGGGGGCACAGATGTGATAAACTGGCCAAAGCCAAGGGAAGGAGCAAATTAAGAGGTTAGGTATGTAGCGTGACTTGACCTGCACCCACATAAACCTGTCTTTAGCGATGTTTTAAGCACATGTTCTGTAATTGCGTGTGTTCCTTCAGTCATTGCTGGCTTGGCCCTTTGAAAATATCTCTGTTTCAATTTGGTTTTATATGAAGGGATGATAATATCCAACAACCAGTACTGAAACATCGGCCAGTTGCCCAGCGCCACAGTTCTGCAGTGCTGTGGGTTATGTTTATATGTGATAGTGTAAGGGGAGGTGTTTCCCCAAATCCCCTCTCCCATCCAAGCCACCTGCCCTCTCATTGCCCCACAGCCTTCTCCTCCCCTCTGACTCTGTGCAAATTATCCGAGGATGTGTGTTTTCTGAAGGTTTATTTTGAGGGATGATGCTTTTAAAGGAATGAGATTGCATGCCTGCAAGTAGGTTAGTTTGTTTAGAGTCTTATTTATGATTGTAAATAGCATGTGTGATTTTTTTGCAAACAACTTGTGTCTGAAGTTTGAGAAGCTTTTAACAGAACCTATTTCATTTCTTTGCAAAAACACAGTTTAAAGTTGTTAAAGAAACAACTGTGGATATCAGTATCTGGACTGTGATAGTCTTTTTTTTTTTTTTTCTTCAACTCAGAGGCATGCAGTGTTTGTGGTCTGTGCAGCAAGGCTGTCTTCTTTTTTTTTTTGTTGTTGTTGTGTCATGCAAGGATGATCTTGTTTTACTCCACATGGCAAACTTCACCTAGTAATAACTAAACTTTGTTAAACAATTTGAGTTTTACTCAAAGTCACGGGAGCAAGCAGGTCATAATCTGTAGAAATTATGTAAAACCACTTCTCTAATGCCTGAGTCATTCTTCTGACTCCATTTAACTTCAAAGGTAGCTTCATGTGTAGGCTGTGAAGCATTTGGCCCAGTACCAGCCAGAAGAAGCACAAAACTGTGTCAGTACCTTCACTTCATACTTTTGCCAAGATCTGTCAAAACTCTGCAATAACTTTTGGTACGTACTACATAACTTCTTTCAGGCATTTCCCTGGATGTAATCCAATGAACATTACCAGATGTTATTATAAACAATAATAACTCAACTCTAGTTCAGCATCCTAGAATCTGAGCATCTAGGATATGGCAATACAGAAGTTAAATGTGGGATCTCCTAGATAGTGTCCTGGTGAGTATTTTGTTACTATTAGTCATGAGACCTACGTTATTACTAGTGTAAGAGAGGGAGAGAGATGATAATTACTGAATGAGTCGAACATTCAGTATATACATTTCTCAGAATTCGGTGAGAGAAGTGAAAAAGTGATTTTTTTTCTGTTACCAACGGTGAAGTATCCTTATTTCTGTGGCCGTCTGGGAAGCAGAAAGCAGCCATATATGGGCTGAAATTCTCTGAAGAATGTGCAATAAATAGATAGCTCAGAAGAAGGCTCCGCAGGGTCTCATGAGCGCAGCAGTTTGGGAGGGAGAGGAGTCTATTTCCAGCTCAAGAAATAGTGAGCACCACAGGACTTGTTTATTTACTGTGGAGAAAAGATGAAGAGGAGTGAGTTCTTAAAATCATAAATTCTGTCTTTGTAAAACAGTGTAGCAGTAAAATCGCAGTGATGGATTAAAGCCATTTACTTTCTATTGGGAATTGGTGTTTGTTTCAGTAAGGTTGGTTTGGAGGAAGGAGGGTGGCTTTTCTGTTTTGCGTTTGGACCCTCTCGTATGAGCTGACCCAGGTGCACGCTGCACTTGGCGACATGGCAGAAGCAGCCTGTGCCAGCCCCTGGTTTGGCTTGTGGACATAGGCAGCAGTGGGCACTACACCTATAGCTCCTTTTGAGAGCTATTGAGACAATAGGTTGGTGGGCACGGGGAGTAGGAACGAGGTGGCAGAAGCACAAGAGCCCGGTGCACCCCATGGCATAGGGCAGTTGGGCATGGTGCCGGCTCTGTTTGGGAGTTACTGCCAGGCTTAGAGGTCAGCTGCAAAACTTCAGGTCGCCCATTTTGCTCTCTTCCCGTGGCCGGGGAAGTCTGGGACTTTGTGGGGTGAGATGTCCAATCCTTGTGCTGTAAAACCCGGAAGCGTTACTGAACGTAGTGGCTGTACTCCAGATGTGTTTTGCCCACAACAGCTGGAAGGGAAGACAGCAACCTGAACAGAGCAAGGGCAGTAGCCAGACAGCTGAGGACATTGGCTTTTGGAAGGCGTGCAGCAATAGCCCAGCTGAGAGTTGTCCAGGGACTAGACTTGGAAATGCTATAAAATCTGGAAGAAGACCATATTTTTCCAGTGTGCGTTTTGTCAGATCTTAGGGAAGTCTAAAGGCAGACTGGACACAAGTGCCCTGAACAGCTCTGTCATCGTTGAGAGCGTTTCAGGCAAAGGGAGGGGAAATCAGTTCTCTCCCCCTTGCCTGTCTTGTGTGCCATGTGTGGTCATCGTGAGCAGATCATCAGCCTTCTTTGGCAAGGTCCCTCTGAGGCCAATCCAGGTTTTCCCTTCCTGTCACTTTCTAGAAACTGTACCCAAAAAGGTAGCAAATGGTAAGGGGAAACTGCCACTTTCATAGGTCTTGGAGAGGCTTAAACCAGCCCTGATGACTTCCTGTTGTAGTAGTTGTAATTGCTAAAAGAATTACCTGTATTTGCCTCATTGCATCTGTTGTAGTAGTTGTGAGTGGGTAGAGAATAAGGACATCTAACAGAAATTAAGAAAATTAATGTGCTTTCAAAATCCTGTACATTTTTTTTTCCTTTTAAATTAAAGTTTTTAGACAGAAGTAGTCAAAGGTGTTTCTGTAGGAATGTCTGTGTTAATAACTTTTAAATTTTATTTTCAAATCTAGCTCATCGACAAGGAGATTAATCCCTTTGTGGACAAGTGGGAAGAAGAAGGACAGTTCCCAGCACATAAAGTATTTAAAACCCTGGGACAGGCTGGATTCCTTGGTGTGGATAAGCCAACAGGTAGGAGAGCGTACAACTGCCAAGTATTGATGTTGACGGTGACACACTCATTACGTTATCTCAAGTCACTTTTGCCCCAGATCAAAGCATGGTTCAGAATTCAGTGCAAAGTTTACTTATGTTCCTCAGTCACAGGCGTGCTGGCTACCAACTGTGCAAATACAGAAAATGATGCTGCTGAGTGCTCGAGTTGATATTCTCCTAAATAGAAATGTTAAAAACCTGAGCAATTGTTATTTTAAGGTCAGTGAAATGACCGTCGCTTCAATTTTCAAAGTGCAATCTGTATAATGACTTTTCTTTCTTCTGGATCCAGATACATACAGAATAATCTGTCTTCGTTAAAGGAACCACAATTTGAAGGAACTGAAAGTGTTGTAAGACTGACCTATACTTCCTTAACCTGTAACCTCTACATCATTCTAATGTATTCTGTCTTGCCATTCAGAGGATGAGGTTTGTGTGGGTTTTAGGCCATTATTTCCTAGACTGTCTTTCAAATGCACTATTTCAGCCCACAGGAGCAGGTACAGAACAAGCTAATGATATACATAGCAAGGACAGAGCAAGTTTCATGTTTACGTATAAATATTTGTGAGCAAAAAAAGTCAAGAAGTCCAGAGGAGTAGGAGATATTTCTACTCTTCAACTAAAATATATATTCCCCTATTTTTTTTTTGTTTGTATGTGATATACGTGATTTCTTCTCAAATGTTACTGTTATGTGTCCCTGTCAGAATTCTCTGGGTTTTTTTCCTCCATTTTCTTCTTTGTGGTTAAAAAGTTTAAAACAAAAGTAAGTTTGCATAGGCCAACCTTTAGCAATTGTGGTGAATTCAGAGCAGCCCAAAGTGACAATGTTTGAACAGTTAACTGCAGATAATCGTCTATACGGAGCAGGTCACACAACCTTAGCTGTGCTACACCACATCATAATGTTGCGAAGGGATGGGGTTTGAACTGTGGAACAAATTATGTCTTTTTACCACTTACTTTCAGAGGAAATTTTTCCTATTGAAATGAACTTTCATATTCTTATACATTCCAATGTGGAAGGTTTTTTTCTGTAGCTGTTCAGCTGTTGCAGTTCACAGAACTGTTTAGCTGTGGTTTTCTGACAAATCCAATTAGGTCTGAGCTGGTATTTCTTTACAAAAGTGCTGACAGTTTGAAATTATACTTAAGATCTATTTAAAGGACAAATAGGATTACTGGGGGAGGGAGAAAACCGCCTCTACCTTCTGCTGTAATTGTTTGATAGGCAGATTTGCAATCTGTCTCAGTGGGGTCTCCTTCACACTGCTAATACTGATGTTGGTTCCAATAATGGTGCGTTGCATTGCTGCCCCATTACAGCCCCATCTTCTTGATATATTCAACTCGGGGTGTGCAGAGGCCTCGGCTGGGGTAAAGAGCCTCAGTGCTGAGCATCCTGCCCATAAAACATTGTGGAGGTGGGAACTTTGTGTGTTGCTAACAAAATAGCTAGGGCAAGAAATAACTGGAGTGAAATCTAGTGAAGAAGGGACTTGCGGAGGTAAAGATGGGCATGGAAGGTTGCATGCACTGACTACGCTTGTTATACTCATGATTAAGAATATTTTAGCCTTGGCTTTGACACGTGTATCTGCTGTTAGTCCAATTTGTTGGGCCTCTGCAGCTGCATTTTATACAAGGTATGAAAAAATGGGTAAAATTCTCAGCGACACAGGGTCAGTCTCAGTTCATCTTCTAGAGCAAGGTACTGTTGGGTACAGAAAATGCACCAACTCCCTGGAAGATGCTGCCTGTGCAGCATTCCATTGTGCAACAGAATGTCACCAGACCCAGCTGTGCTCTGTAATGGTGTATTACCATCAGGTACATGCTGAAAGCCCTGAAACTTTCTCATGATTTCTAAGTGAAACAGTCAAGTGTGTAACAGCACAATCTCAACAGCAGGACTTTGGCAAAGCCTGAAATTCTTTATCTTCTACACTTCTGCGAAGTGCTTGCTATATGATTAGTGTGTATTGGTAGTAGTAACTAAAAATAAGATTAGTAATTAATAAAATTTTATACTCTGCACAGCCACTTCTACTATTTAAGTGCTGTGTGTGGAGGAAGAGAGGTCTTAAGAGGTTTGAGGAAGCCAAGAGCAGCTGGGAGTTTTGGGGGGACGATGGGAGAGGTCTGGAGAAGAGAGGTTAATTACTTTGATGCAGAGCCATGTGAGTAACAACCTGGGCGACTTCCTCTTTCCAGCACAAACCAAAATTATAATTATCATGTTGTATCACTTCAAACCCAGCTTGTAGAGCATTTTGTTTAAAGAAGACTAAATTTTTCAAGTGAATTCACTTTAGTAGCAACTCCAGTTTTGAAATACAAGTTTTTCTGATTTTGTTTTCCAGGGTCGTTCTGTCGAGTACAGGGTTTTTTTCCTGTAGAAATAATTTTGAAGCTTTCTGATTGGGTAGAAACGGGTCACAAACTTGTTTTGCTTAGATAGAAGGAAACATCTGTTGGATTTCAGATTTGTTGCAACTGGACTTTTTCCTGTGTAAACACCATTCCCTTTATGAACAATGAGCAGCTTAATGGGAGTCAGGTTTTTTAAAAAAACGTGCCTTACATGTGTCCCTTATCATTGGAAACTTTCTCTATGTGGAGAACTGACTTGGGGCACTATTTGTATTGCAAAGGCTCCATCAATTCTCACCATATACGGTTGTGGGCTAATAAATTGTCAGGGGTTTTGCTGTATATTTTTTTCCACAGTTGTTTACATTTGTAGTGAATGCTGGCTGTGGTACAGTAGTTCAGGATGTTAGTTGGAGGGGTCATGTAAACACTGTGGGCAAGGCCCAGCCATGCACCCATAATTGGAGAATCCTGAAGATGATCAGTGGATTTAACTTACTACACTGTCTGGTCAGTCCTCTGCCAGAGAGGGATTTTTCTTTTTGAACCATTTCTCTGCTCTGGGATTCTTTACAGAACTCAAAAATAGTCCATGCATTGATTTTCCTTAGGAAAAAGTGTGTGTGGTGTTCTGTTATATTAGGAAATTCTTCCTACTAGTAAAATACATGCTGAAAAAGTGAACATTATTTTTGCATAAAAAGTGTCCTTTTGCTCTGTGCAAAATGTGTTTTACAGAATCACTTAGTTCAGCCTGAAGTATTTAGTTTGAGGGGAAAGAAACCCCAACATCTCTATACACTAATTATTCGTCATTTATGTTTACTGTGTGTTTCTCCTCAAATTATAAGGTTTCTGAGCTATTGAGGTACTGACAGTCCCAAAGCTAAGGGCAGAAAATATTAGGGTAGTGAGCAAAAATATTTTAAACAGTCTTGGTAGTTGGCCATTGTTTGTTTTGCTAAGGGAAGTGGGCAAGACATGTTCTTTGGAGTGTTTTATGTGCAGATTAGATGAGATATTGGACTAAAAGTTGAAAAGACCTATGTAGTCATTAGTGATCTTATGGTTTATGAGTCAAAGCCTTGGCTGTCGCTAAATTTTAGGATGTGTTGCCAAAGACACAGGCTCAAAACGTACTGTTATGTGCCTGCGTATGCCGACGCAGATGATAAAACTCTTTTTTAATCAGCTGATGCATAAGTACAGGAATCCTGTAAAGGCTCAGGGAAAGCAAAGAAGAAGGGAGAGAAGAGTATGCAAGAGGGCAATGTCTGCTGTCCTGCATATTCACATAGCATCACTGTGAGACATAAGCGACAATGATGCCCACTCTGGGTAATTCACTAGTGTTTTCACTGACAGTCCTGTAGGAATATTTAGCAGAATGCAGTTGCACGTTCAAATAATTATGACAGTATGTCCAAATAGTAGCCTTCATTTATTCCTGTCGAAACACTTAGCAGTGCACTTGCAGAAATATGTTCTTAAACATATCAGGAAAATCATGAAACTATGTGGTAAGACTTGTATGGGAATGGGAAAGTATAGCGTTGCACTATCCCCTTCCCCTACTGCTGGGATACATGCTGGATATGGGACTGGAGAAAGTAATAAGCAAGTACGTTCTTGTCACTTGAGACAGATAAGCATCTGATAAAACAAAACAAATGTTTCAAATGATTGATTCCACTGCAACTGGAAAATGATGCAATATCTTTCCTTAAGTAACCCTGTTTATTGCATGTGTCTGTGTGTTGAATGTGGGAATATGGATCTAGACTGTCCTCTAAGGTTAATTTTGTTGTTTTCTTCACAAGTATACATTTCTCTGGTAAGATGAGACTTCATAAGAGTTTGGTAATGGAAAGTCACTTGGAAAGACTGTGTGTGGTTCCTTCTCTTTCTTTTTTTCTTTTCCCCTTTCTGTAGTACTGAGCCGTACGATTATATGGAATGAGCAAAAGAAGGACCTGGGAGGAGCATTGAATTCTGTCACTATAAAGGGACTTAATAGTTCAGGTGAAACAGGGTTTTTATGGCCTCTAAAAGAGTAACCGGAACAAATTTTTTCAGGTGTATCTATGGATAGAAGCTAAAAGGGATACATTTGTCAGAAGAGAATGAATTTGCCCAAAACCATTTCTCTGTGGTAGGAGTGGACCAGCTGCAGTGCTTGTGCTTGGTTTAGTAGATTTAAGCATAGCCAGCTGAACTAATTGCTTGATCTCTTTCTCACAAAGGAGTGCAATAGTAGTTAATTTATAATAGTTACTCTAAAAGTTTGAGAGAGAAGCTATTGTGCCATGTTTTCAAATACCAATGAACAGGTAAAATCAGCAGTCTGAAATGTTTACCAGCTAGAAGGTATACCTGGTTTGCAATCAAGAAATAATTTAGATAAGTCTCTAAAAAACAACAGACCAAAATCAGTCGCTGTTTTATTTGAATCAAATTGATGACAAAGTTAGTGATGTCTGGCAGTGGTTTGGAGATCTTGATCAGATAAGTATAAGAAATTTCAGGTGCTTGTCTGACCTTAATTTGGTGGATTGGATCGAAATCTCAGGAAACAGGTTTTTGTTTGTGTACATGTAAGTTCTGTGTGGGTGAGACTTTTTTCCCCTCCCCTCTTGTGAAATGCTGACATTTCAGGTCCCATCTAGCCTCTTGCAAGCGCAGGATGAAATGCAATTGAAAATGATAAGGAGGAGACAGATTTTTTTTTTTGCATTTCACAGATCATCAGATATTCCTGCTCAGACCAAGGAAATGAGTGCTTGAGTTCATCTTTGGGTTTTCTTGACTCTGCACATGACTTGAAAATGTGCTTCATTCTTCGTGGCTGGTTAGGAATTGCGGCAGTAGCTCTGGGAATAGCTCGTTCAGCAAATAACAGAACAGCAGCGAACAGACTTACTGAAGGACAGCGAGTCTTTGTGGAAGAGATAATCTTCCTTTGAATGTGTTGTTGGTAGAGGGATTGGATTAGTTCCTGGGATTCTGCTTTTGTACTTGAGATAAGGCAAATCCTCACACTTGTGACGTGTAATGCAGGACACAGCAGTAACTCATCCAGTTCAGATGTGTGTATACCACCAATACCTTAGGGTCAGACTAGGAATTTCTGAAGTCTGGTACGCATACCACTGGTGAGTTACAGGTTATGTCAAAATAGTATTGAGAAAGACATTGAAAGTGCCTCTTTCCTGGAAGAAGTTAGAAGTATCTAACTGGGAACAAATGCTCAGCTATGTATGCGCAATTAAGTGCTTGAGCTCTTGATGCCGTGTTCTCTCATGGCGTACCTACTGTGCCAAATTCACTTCTGTGTATCACAGGCTTTGCACCAACTGGCAGATCTATGTGGTGTCTTGAAGCTGACTAGGAGCGCTTAGTCTCTGTAGATAAGAGACAGTTATGAGCAGCTGTCACTGTTCTGTCCCCGTTCGATATGACGTGCGGGGTTGTACTCTGGGTGGTGCAGGAGATTCCGTCCTTCTCTCTTGTACTTGACTTTAGGTTAAGCATGCACCAATTTGAGTGCTTTGTATGAGGCTTATTAATGAAGTCTCAAGGTTGTGCAAAACTGTATGGACTCCCATAGCAAGTATGTGTCTTTAGGGGAACACAGTCCAGAAATGCAGATGGGGAAGCCAGGGTGGGGTGGGGGAAGTAAAGGTACAGCTGTTGGAAAGTCACACTGAAATGGAGTGTCAGAGTGAGAATCTCGGTTTCCAGAATCCAAACTGTGGTCTAACCTACTGCATAGCTGGTTCTGTCTTTTTTTATGTCCTCATGTCTCCAGCTTCAGGACAGATGAATCTCATCACTAACTAGAGTTTTCTCTTCTCCCTAATCCTGAAGTTTCAACAATAATAGTTTTCTTACTTCAATAAAAACGTGAGAAGACAACCTGCATACTGCTCTGAGGTCCAGGTGCTGAATCAGGAGCCAGATCTAACCTGGGGGAGTGAACTTATTCGATGAGTTGGCACTGAACGGGTCCAAAAGCCAGCTGGTATTTCTCAACGTAACATCATGATAAAACACTGGAAGAAGCAATCAAGACTCTTGGTAGTATCTCGTCATCATTTATTTGGAGGTCGACCTGTTTCAGAAGCTGTGCACTGAACACTGTTAGATTGAGTTGACTTCAGTCAACTTTTGTGACTTCTTTGTTTTATTGTTGCGTGGGATGTTCTTGTTTCTGTTTTCCTCCTGTTCCCATGCTTCTGAAGGTCTCTGTATATAAAGTTGGTTTGAATTTCCTTCACTTCTGTAGCAAATTGTTGGGTTTGGGGATTTTCGAAGAGGCAAATCTGCTAAAAGTATGCTGTTCTTAATTTTACAATTGTGAATAGGAAGAGAGGGCACACTGAAGAGAGCAGCTGAATAGATTAAAGAAATGTGAAATATTACAACACCTGAAAAGAATATAGGGGTTGAGACGTTATCAAGTAAGATGTACTGCTTGAGAGTTTCCATTAGAGGAGCTGAGTTTATCCTTTACTTCTGTGGATCGAGTGGCAAGATTGTCTCTTGACAAAGCGTGGACCAATGAATGAGTTTATACTAAAATAACTTTGGTATTATAAGTCTTTCTAATTTACACATAACTGTCTTTTCCCAGTCTCAAAAGTTTGATGCCAGATTCTTGACATCTGTCATATACCCAGATGGCATAATGGGAAAGCTTTCTGAAAGGTATAAATGCACCTTTTACACTTTAAGACATGTCAGTACACCAAGTGTGGAGAGCGTGGGAAAATTATCTTTGTAAAACGTAGGCTTGAGTCACTTTTACCCACTCACTTCTGCATTATTAACTGTCGGGAGTGAAGATTGATTTCTTTCCTGGGCCTGAAATGGGGAAAAATATTGTGAAACAGTTGTTCTGAGGTTGACATGGAAAATCTCTGAAGAGCTGTTGACTTGTCAGCGCTTGCAGATCCCATAGGTCAATAAGCAAATCACAAACTTTGAATGACATCTGACTTGAAGAGAGGATTAAAAAGATTGCAGAAAGACTGTGTTGTTCCTGGCCAAATGTTTCTATCCCCAACATCTGAGCAAGATAAGAAGTTGGTGTCCAGCCTGCGCAAACCAGAACATGTGTAGCTGAATAAGAAGAAATTAAGAAAGAAAAAGGCAAGAAATGTGTTTAGTTTTGGTTCTCCTATTCTGATCTTACATTTCTCATCCCTAGTGACCTAGTTCATGCAAAATGATAACCATCATTAATAGTCTAATCCCTGGAGATCTTGCGTAAGCCCTTAGTCACTGCAGCATCTGTAAGGAAATTCAGAGGTCCCCATACCAGTGAAGTGCCTTTTCATACAAGTGCAAACCAGGTCTGGGCAATATCTCTCTCCCTTTCTGACAGATGGCTAACACTGCAGCCACCTTTGTGAAGCTTGTTATTACCCTTGCAACACAACTGTAGGGCTTCCCCTGCTGTAAACTGCACTCCTGGGGATAGCGCTAATCCTTTTTGGCATTTATCCCAGAAAGGAGGACGGGCAAAGGCATGGACCTGGTATTTGCGAGTCTGCGTGTGGCAGGCGACTTGCTTACAGGATAAGTAATACACACCACACTTAATAACTTCATATGCTACCTGGTAATAAAAAGATGTCAGGGAAGGATGGCAATATAAGGAATTTAGCTCCTTGGGGCTTAATAATTAAGTAAGGTTAGAGCTGGCAATTTGTGGCTTTCTCATTTGATGGTCTGGAACAAGCAAGTTTTGAGGTAAAGATGCAGAGAACTGAGACTGCAGAGTTTTTAATCATGCTGTACTGTGGGGAATAGATATCACCATTTCTCATCAAGCCTGGAAGTTAACCATATCTAGTTATGTGACATGGGGCTCATGTTTATACTGCTTTTAGGTCTACTTTGATTTCATTTTTTACCCTCATGTAATATTGATAGTCACATCAGAGACCGGATGATATCCTCTAGTAGATGACGTTTAGATGTGGTGTTGGCGGATATGGTGTAGGGGAGAACTTTGTAGAGTAGGGTAGATGGTTGGACTCGATGATCCTAAGGGTCTCTTCCAACCTAGACAATTCTATGATTCTATGAGGCAGGAAATGGAAAAAAATGGTTTTATTCTGAAATGTTTCTGAAGTCTATTAAACTGGTCTGAGAAATCCCATATGGAAAAGTAATATTCTGTCCTGCATAGTACTTTGTAGTGATAAGCATGATTGTATATACATTATAAATTTATATATATAGTGCAGTAAAGTAAGTTTCATTTTACACATATATTTTATGTGGAGAGAAGGAATCTTTGATGATTTTTTTGTTTGTTTTAAACCTCTATAAAACTTTAAAGAAAGGAATATCCATCTAGGCAGTTTGCCCCAATGTTGCCTGGTGGTTTGGTTTGAATGTATTTCAAAGGCCCATCCTCGTTTGCTCTGCAAAGTTCATATTTCAGATCTTACTATTTAACATAACATTGCTGTAGCCCAATGCTGAGATATCATAAGCACTACTTAGGAGACTTGCTGCAATGGGGAGGCTTTCTACTGTGAAGACTTTTACTTCTTTTTTTGTCGAATAATTGCCACTGCTGTGGGGATTCCTGGTGGGAAAGCTGCTTTGAGGTGCTCAGAGGTATATGCCTCAAACTTCTGAATACATGGAAAACCTCACCCAGATTTGGAGTCAGTAAGAGATTCGCATTAGTCCCCCCACATGCGTGGTTCCCTGGAGCAGAGGACAGTGGTCAGTTTGCGATCCAGACATGAAGCTCGGTCTGGGGAGCACCATACCCTCGGTGTATCTTCATCACTCCAAAGCTTTGGTGGTCACAGACTGCTTGTCCTTTTGCTTGTCTTTTAGGGCACTTCACTCTCTTAGCTGACGAGACTTCCTTTGGGACTGTTGCTGTTTCATTCACAGGGATAAATAAAGTGATAAATGTAATATTTCAAGGGCTCAAGAATGTATGGGCTGAGTACTCACAAATAGCAGTTCTGATCAACGTTTCTTATTCTTTCCAAGATTCATTGTTTCATAATTTTTTTTATTCTCTCTAGAGGAATTGTGCCGCGTTATGCTTCCATTGGATGAAAAAAGATGTGTAGATTAGTGTTTAACAACACGCCACTGTGATTGTTATCCACAGCATCTCCCTACGTCCTCTGACACCCATACACAGGTACAGCAGAGAAGTGAAGGCTTTGCTTCTCCTGCGCTGCTGCTATGCGAAGCAGCATCCCACCCCGTTCCCCAGCATCACGCTGAAATTTGTTGGTAATTACTCAATTCCATAACATTTCCCAGGAGCTGAGGGGTTCAGCAGTGCCTCGGGGCTGGCAGTCTCCCAGGCTGAGCTGTGCCTACAGCATGGACCTAGAAGGAGGAAGTTGTCCATCTGTCTGACCTACAAGTTTTCTGTTCCAGCCAGTGCTCAGGGGTCTTGCCTGATGCATAAAATTATGGAATCTGGAGTCTTCTGTATGCCACTAAATGAGTAATCATAAGGATTATTCATGGGTCAGAGAGTTTTTACAGTTAGGTTCCTTGCCCTGTTCCTAGAAGCCATAAATGGACTGCTGAGCAGACAACTCAGCAAAGCACTTAGATATATGCTTAAATGTTGTGCTTTAAGAAAGTAAGATTTGAGGGTTCCCTTTGCTAAAAGAAGAAATAAATCTAGAATGCAAGTTTATCCAGTCTCTTTAAATCTATCATAAAATCAATGTTTGGACTTTTTCTCATGGACAGCATATTCTTGGCAGTTGACATTCGACCAGAAACGCTGGTGCTCCTTGGCCTGTCAGCTACTCCTCAAACCTTTGATCATGCAGCACAAGATACCTTTAGCCCTTTTATTTAAATATATGCTTAAAAGCATTAAATTTCTGGTCTTATTGCTTTGGTTCCTAAGGGACATGGCTGTGAACTGGTTCCGACTTGATGTCAGGTACTCACACTTCATCTGTTTTTTCTAATGTAATCTATAACATCCAAGGAGAACAACACCAATGTGTTTTCCTGCAAACTGTAATCCAGTAGAGAGAGTACATTGATAAGATATGATGAATTGATAGCTCTTTTTCTTAGAATTTTGATTGAAAGCAAAGGAAATTATTAGATTTGTGCTGGAGTTTTTCAGATTTTCCTTTTTTGTGCACCTCACAGGGCCAAAAGAGCATATAAGCAAATGTACCTTTTGAAGCTGCTGAGGGGTTGGTTTGTTTGGATCTGGTTGTTTTGTTTTGTTTTGTTTTTTTAAGTCCTGCTTAGGTAAGATGCTCTTTCTGCGGACTAGCATCAACATGCTGGAAGTTGAATGTTGTAGTCTTAGTGGGTTTTGTTTATCTCGTCCCCTGCCTGTTTTCAAAGAGTGGTGCAGAGATCATCTTTAAGTGGGAACACGCGCAGTTAACTTTCGGGGCAAACCGCACCAGGTGTCACTACAGTCTGCCTGGGGAACGGGTGTGCAATGCAATGTAAAAACAAAGGATGGGAAAATATCACAACCCCATGGCTCTGTAAAACAGTACCAGTCTTTAGGGGCGGGAGGAGCGCTGAGCAGGACTGGTGGATTAGGTGTGCTGGGCAGAGTTTGTTGCAGTCTTGCCCCTGCGGTGTGGTGCCAGTGAAATCTGAGTGGCTGTCTCGGTTATTTTGCAGCTGACCTTGTTGGCGGAGACCTTGGGAGGAGAGATATGAGAAGTTTATTGGGGCAGAGTTTGGGGAGTGGACATGGGATAACGGGTTTCAGGAGGAAACGGGAGAAGAAGCCTCAAGGCAGTGTGAAGATTTCTTTAACACTTTTATTCCAGGTGTGTTTAGTTTTGTGCTGTTGATTCAAAGTCAAGATCATCCAGAGGCAGTACAGCTTCACCCTGTTTGAAGAGAAGAAAACAAATAGTAGGAAAAGTGTGTGTCAGTTAAAAAAAAAAATGTGAAAAAGAAGGCTGAATTAAAACTTTTTTTTTTTATTATTCTTTTCCTTCTGTCCACTCAAGAAACCCTTTAAATATCTTAATCTTCTAGGGCTTTTTCAGTAACATAAAGAGCTTGGAGCCTTTTTGGAATGTAGAGAGTTGTTAAGAAGTATCTGTTTGTGTATTTGAAGTGTTGGCCAGCTGTGAAGGACAATGTGATGAGGAGAGTGTTCTTCGAAACACCAGAATTATACATACACTGAAATTTAATACCACACTTCTGTTTCACAGAATCAGTTTTGAAATCAGACTTCAGTGTCAGAATTTTCTTTTTTTTGTTGTTGTTGTTTTGTTTTGTTTCTCAAGCAGATGCATGGGAGACCATTTGGGACAGATTAAGTATTTCGTGCAGGACAGTGGTATCCTGAAGAACATGCCTGTTTATTACCTTTCTGCCTTTCCTGGGGTAGCCTAGAGGAGCTGGTTTCTCAGTCATCTGTAGTGCAATAGCTATTGTTTCCCATAAGACCACAAACCCACTTTGTGGTCTTGTCTGCTCTGGGAAATGTTTTCAGTGCTGGGAAGCAGGAGCCCGGGAACGTAGCACGGCTCTGGAGGAGGCAGGGACTTTTTTGGCATAGGACCTTTGAAACACCATGACCTGTGTGTGTATGTGCACTTTCCTTCAGCCTGGCAGAAAATGTGCATTTGCCCAGAACCTCAAGCGTTTACAAATTAGCTTCGCTTGTACAGCTGAACAGGGAAACAAAGGGTGGAATTAATGGAAAATTTCCTTGAATGACTATCACAGGGGCAGGTATTTGAGTTTTTTATGGCACCATTAAATGGTTTAAAAATCTCTGAAGGTGACTTTAGTCAGCATTTCTTCTGCTTCCTATTCAGTACGTCAGAGGAAATGAATGAGACTGTTATGCTCACCCTCGCTTTATTATTCAAGAACTGGGGTCTCTCAGCGGAGTGGAAGATCAGTGAGTAATAAGCCTGCTGAAAGGAATTCTTTTTTTTTTTTTCTTCTTCTTTTTACATTATGTATAACCTATGAAACTCATCCCGCAGAAATCACAAGGAACAAAGTTTAATAGGAATCCAGAAGCTATTACATACTTTATAGATGGTAGGATCATCCACAGTTACTTCAGGGAGAGTAACTTTATTTCTGATCATGAGCTACTCACTCACTCAGCTGGTGGATACACCATTTCACAGCTTCTTACACTTTGTGGCCTCTACTGGCTCACTAATATTGCCCTGGATAGCACATCTACCACAGCTCTGTGTGCTGGGGTCTAAGCCTGGCTTGGGTAAAGTAGCAGGTAGGTGGGTCAGAGCTTTAGTCCCAGCAAGAGACTGTAGCTTTATGCAAGAAATCTGGACTTTATCTTGTGACGTTAGTAACCCCCTGGGCTGAAATGTGGTATACAGGATGTTGGTCTCACCAATCTGCTTGAGAGCAGAGTTCAGCCTTTGGTTATTGCAGATGCTGCTGAAGGGCAATTTGCGCTTCTCTGGATGCAGTTTAGTGCTTCAGTTGGACAGTGTGGGTGCCACTGTGTAGTTAGGGAGGATGACACAATGGCCTGAAGAGCTCTGGAAGAAGGACCAATTTTCTTGATTGACATGTTTCTCTCTGCCTGTTGACCCATGGGGAGCTTTGCAGCTGCAGGGCTATGATAGAAAGGGTTGAATGCTCTTGGCTGCTCGAGAGGTGAGCCCCATCCGAGGCCAAGCTCGTGCAGACACCCCATCAGAGCCCTCTCCACGCGCTGGTGGAGCACCAGAGGGAAGATGACATCAGGCTGCAGCCAGCTGGTCCAGAACCAGCCCCCTACCTGGGGGCTCAGGTGGAGCATGGCAAAGCCAGGGCTCGTATGGAAAGAAAATAATCTCCTGGGGAGCTACTTCTATCAGGAAAATATTCACTACAGGCTCAGTTTTGCCAGGAATGAAAAGCTCAAGTAATTAAAAAAAAACCCAAACCCACAATGGTTCTTTCAGCTTTTCAGGATCCTCCCCCAGCCCAAGAGAGGAAGCTTTTAATTTTTGCACTTCCCTCCTTTTTCATATATTGCAGTGGTTATGATCACATTTTTTACAGGTCGTTACTACCCATATTTGTTTTCTAAACCATACCAGTTGTTTTCAGCCACCTCTGTCTACTGGGTCTAATTTTCCCACTTATCTCTTGTCTTTCCCTTTTATCTCTTTCTTCTTATTTTTTTTCCCATCTTAAGAGGATTCAGGTGGGGCCTCGTGTTACTTCTCTAACAACTGCTATTTGCTGTTTCTTCTTTTTTAACTTATTTTGGAAGGACTGAGGGTAATAAAAATATTTTGCAAAAGCCTAGTGAAATTCTGAGTGTAAGGGGTGGGGGGGGCAATAATCTTTTATGGTCAGATATTCTTGGCATTACTGAAGACCTTAAGGTCCTGAGGGCTGAGAAAATTGAGGCTTTTTTAATCATCTGCTTGCTGTGGATTTATTCTTCAAAGCCAGTGCCATTTAAGAGAAATTTAGACAGACGGGCTTTGCTTTGTGGGAAAAGCTTATTAAAGATTAAATTGCATATTTTTTCCTTGAGCCAGTAACATGCTGTGTTTCCTTTACCTGGTCTTTTGTTTGTTCTTGCTCAATAACCTTTTCAGGAGTTTTATTTTGGAAGATAAATAGAATACCTTACTCCTTCGGCATTCTAATAGGGATTTGCTTTCCAAACCTTTCTTCTCATAGCTGAGTATTTCAGGCTAAATCCTGGTATCGTGGAAGTCCATGTTTACAGACCAAAACAAAAAAAACTCTGAATCCATTTTACTAGCTTTCTGGGCTTTGTTTGTTTCTTTCTTTTAGGTAGAATATTGAGGTTTTATTCCCCTTTACTTCTAAGGGAAGCAGCACGGGAGCAATTTGCTCTTCTGTAGCTGACGGAAAGAAGCTGTTAGCTGAGCTTGTCGCTCACATTGAGTCAGGAAATTCTTTCCAGTGTGTCCAGATGCTTCCTGTGCACAAGGCTGTTGTCATACTTGGCACGTGATTAAAAAAAAAACAAAAAACCACGAACCTACCCACACTCAGACTGCTTTTTATTTCGCATTTAGCCAGGTCCTTTGGCACCGTGGAGGGAGGATCACCTTGCTGGTTGGACAGTGTCACTGTGCTTGGGGTTGTTTGGAAGAACAAAAAGGAACTGTGTGAAATGTAATATTTTTATTGGGTTTTTTAGCTTTTAAAAGCCTCCCTTGGCTTTCTTCTCCTTGCCACCTGTATGCTGTCATCCTTGAAGTAATAGACTAACTCTTATTCTGCATGGGTCAAGTTCGGCACTGCTAAAAAAAACAGTTATAGCAGCTGGGGGATTTGAGGTGACCACGATACATCCTCTCACCCTTTTGTAGATTGTATTTTTTTTTTCCATGCATCTGCATGGGAAAAGTTCTGTAAACCGTATGTCCTGGTTTGTGCTTGTAAAACCTGTGGGCTGGTGGACCTGTAAAAGAAAGTATGATTCATTTGCTACCTTTGGATAGGTCTCTCCTGGACTCCAAGTCGCCACGCTAATGAGACGTCTGGATAAACCAGATTCTCTCAAGAGTAAAAGCAGTTTCCTATGCTTTTTTCTTATCTCCTTCCAAACGCAGTGTTGGGAATCCCACCCTCTGTCTCTGCCCAAGTTGTAGCTGGCTGTCATAAAGTCCCATAGTCCCAGAGGAGGATATCGAGAGAGGAGAATACAAGAGGAAACAAATACCAGGAGGAAAGTTCTTTAAGTAGGAATCATTTCAACAGGAAATGTTCTGCTCCTTTCGGCAAACCTGCTTTGTAACTATTTTCAATATGCTAATCTCACTTTATTCCAGTTTTGCATTTATTTCTTGCTACTGAGAATCCAGTCTCTTCTCTCCTAGAAGAGAGATGTGTATTTTGGGTTTTGAAAATTTTGTCTGCTATTACTGATATCAACTTTGAGTCACCAGCAGATCTTTAATGTACAAAAAAGGTGTTACAAGTTCAGCTGGGTGGTACTTTTAAAACCGAAGGAATGCTCAGTTGTGGAGATGCCCGCTGCACACGCTTGTGCAGACTGGTGCGCACAAGAACCAACCTGGCCTATAGACTCACTGCACTGTGTAACCCCTAAGCAACTCCAGCGCTTTCAGAATTGCACCTGTCTGTAATAAATCAGAATCTGGCCGTTGCGTGGTTTCTGTGGCGCTGCTGCTACATTAGAGAAAGGAGGGAAAGTGCAGTTTTCTGTTTGGAAACAAGCGAAAAAGTGGAACAAAATGAACTGGACTTTCTCTGAGATTATTTTTCAAGCAGTTTAGCTATGCGTCTGAAACATGAAACACGTAAATGTAGAGAATTCCAAAGGTTCCAAGTCTGATCTTGCTAAAGCTTTAACAGGTTTTAATTGCTCTCATGTTTAAGGCAGGTGACTTTAAAACAATCTAAGATTCCAAACCGAAAAATACGAGATTATTAACACTGGAGATTTTTACCATTGCAGTGACCATTATCTAGTTCTATAGGATAGAGTGGCTTCTGCAAGAAGTGTGGAGCAAAGTGGCGAGGGTGGAGATGGGGGACATGCTGTGTTGTAACTGGTGCCTGCATGATGGGGAATCAGGAGACAGCATCAGGTCTTCTCTCCTACTTCCAAGCTGTCTGGGGCTCATACCGAGTACTGTGGATGCAGCTGCAGTGCATGGCTTTAAAATGTCTTGCCTGTATTTGGAAAGATTCGTGTTTGTCCCTTGGTGTGGTGTGGATCATCTTCCACTGATGGATTTAGTGAGGAGAAGCTGGATAGAGAGTGAGTACGTTGATGTGGCTGGTAGTTTTGGGGGGTGAACCTGCTCCCCTGTCTGCAACTCCAGCGAGTGCTGTAACAAGCTTACCTGTAATAAAAGATGGAGAAAACCTCCAGCAGAAACTTTTGGCGTCCTGATGTGGAGATGGAGCAGCACATGTGAAGGGTGGTGATCTCTAACACTAGCTACCATCATCCCCTCTGCTGTCTTTTGAATGAAGACACTGGTAGTGCTTAAAGGAAAAAATTAGTTGGTATTTTGAAATAATTTTCCCTTCCTTTCAGTATTTTATTGATTCAATGGTAGTAGTGAGCTGTATTCTGTAAATGCCTCCACATGCTGAATGATCTCATTTTCCATGTGGGAGTACAGAATAAACTTCAGAACACAAAAGACTGCATGAAAAGGTGGCATTAATTATACAAAATTACCATCAGAATGCAGATTATTATACAGAACATTCTTTTTGACATTGTGAAACAGCTTTTAATTTAATATTAAGTTTAATCTGACAACACTCAGAAATAACCACAAAGCTCTGCAGTTTAATTTCTGGCAAGGGAATATCCTTAAAGTTAGTTATTGAAGCATACTAACAGGTTTTTGGGGAAAGGGAATTTAAATATAAGTTCTGCTGAATAATAATGAAGAAGGGCTTAATTGAAATCAGTAATTTTTAGGCACAACATAGCTCAGTGAGAAAAGGTGAAATGGAACCATACCCAAATTCTTCTCAGAGTCCCAAATATCTAATAGCTGTGAAGTAGTTAATGTCATGGACATGCAAATGTAAACATAGAAGTTCGCAAAAAAAACCCCAAAAACAAAACAAAAAAACAACCAAAAGAAAGAAAAAAAGGGTTGACATTTAGCTGATGTATTGCTTAAAAAGAAAGAGGAAAATTAATACAGCAAGTAAGAGGAGAAATCAAAACATAATGTAGATAGCAGGCACCAATTTGTCTGTGGCCACAGTTGCAAAATGCACAGTAATGCAAACACTGGTGAGGTAAGGCTCATGTTTTGCAATTATCCCTGGCTTTGGAGCTGCACAAGCCCTTACATGATTCCTTTTTATCTCTATTTATGCCAGAGAAATACTGGCTTATTTTAAAAGGCAAAAAAAAACAACCCAAGAGCTACACTTGCTGGGTTAAGAAAGTGGGATGGAAACTCTCATATGCTCATAATTATTTTTGCTCGTGTCTGGAGGCCACCAGTGTAAGCAGGGCCCGTGATGCTGGGTGAGTGGTAGGTGCCCACACCGAGCTCGTGACCGGCCTGAGCCAGCTGCCAGGAGGAGGCTTCACAGCTGGGGGCTGGAATGCAGAGGTGGCAAAGGCAGTCTGGAGCAGAGCCGGCAACTGGACCCTAGTTTTTGGAGGATGGGTAGCTGCGATGAACATGGGAGACAGGAAAGTCCTGATCAGGATTGTTTGTGTTTGCTGTCAGAAAATCTTGGGGGAATTACTGTAGCCCGAGTCTTGGAAGACCCCAGCAGGTGAACCATGCAGGGAAGTGCTTACCTCCAGCGTCTCCCTGCATACCCGTTCAGCTTCCCCTCTCCCTCCCCATTTTTGTCTGTGATGTTTTTCAGTCAAGGTGTTTTTGTTGTGAGAGTGGTTAATTTCAGAAATAGGGGAAATGTTTTTAAAACATTTTAAAAATGTTCTTGCTGCTCAGACATCAGGCTGTAATCACTTGGCAGGGGTGTTTTTATTTCGGCTGACCCTGGAGAATCTGAAGGATACCACAAATGCATTTTTAATGGTCAGCTGCAATTTTACTCGTAAGTAATAAATTGCAAGCAATCAGAGCATCATTTATGGTGAAAAATAGCTCAACGATATGAAGTCATTCTAAAGCGCAGGGCCAGATGAAAATATCCATGTTCAACATAAGCTTTTGAACTCATCGTGTTTGTGAAGATGGGCAATAAAAAGCAGAATCAAAACACTGCTTTACTATTTTTTGTGTGAGATGTGTGGTGTCGCAACTAGTCTACAAAGGACCAGACTCAAGGGATTGTAGTTAATCTTGTTTTCAAGATGATACTCTGTGAATACCATATGTCAACATTGTGTCTTGTTTGTACAACGGGGCTTTAAACACTCTGTCTGCTGGTTGGGACTCTTGGATAATGGAATATAGCATCCCTATTGCTTACCTGTGCCTTTTTAACTGCTTAAGGGCAGATATAACCTTTCTTTAAATAACCTCTGTGCCAGATAAGGCCTGAGTGTTGGTTATTGTCTTTTTTTTCCTATTGAATATCAATGAGAGTTGGACACGTATTTGCAATTCTAGTTTTTTGAAGACTGAGATTGTAATGAGAAAAAGGAAGCGCTGTGATAAATATGCTTCCTCTTTGCTTAATTCCTTAGGACATCTTTCCTTGTTGGTTTCTAATAAAGCCTTCAAGCTGCCTTGAACTGCATAACCAGATCAGTCGGTCTGCCCGAAGTGTTTAACTGCTGCAGCTCTTTCCTCTCTTCCAGAACGATGATGCTGGCGCAGTGCAGGGCAGGGGGAAGGCAAGATGGGGGGGGGTGTCCTGCTTGTCCTGATTTTAAACACAGCATCCTCACTGACTTTAATGAGCCCTGGATTAAGGGGTGGAAAACATGTCCTGCAACTTCTCTGTAATGGAGGCAAGCTCCCTGAGCCACTCATGGATGTGCCAGCTCTGGGAATGGGCAGATGTCACCGTGCCCCCTTTATTGTCCAGAACAACTTTTAAAGTTTGGGCAGAGGTTTACCCATGGTGAAACAACACTGATGCTACCTGGGGTGCAGTGGTGGTCTTTGGAAGCAAGGGGGGCGCTGAAACCAGTTGTTAGGAAGCCGTGATGTGTTTTCAGTTGGCTTCATAAAAAAACTGCTCTTACATTTTTAAGTGCTTGGTTTCCTTTAATACTTTTGGATGTTACCAAGCTTAGCCAGATTAATTATCCCAAAGACAACCAATTCCTGTGTGTCTGAGAAGGTCATTAACCGGGTGAGAGGAGTGAGACAAGAACGAGTGCCACCGAGAAACAGGGTGGCGTGAGCTGAAGTCATCAGGTCCCTTGGCCCAATACCTGTTTTACCAGCTCCCTTGGTACCAGCTCAGGCAGCTGTGTTTGATGCCACTAACCCTCTTGCCTGGGGGCATGGAGGGGGGAACTGGTGGTGCGGAGCTCTGAGGAGCAGAGGACAGTGGGAGCAGAGCACCTGAGCTCTGCTTTTCGGACAGGATTTCCCCTGACGTGATGGCAAAAGTTACCACAATCTAATTCTTTTTCCTTTGCTGGGTTGCCAGGCAGAGTAATGATCATCACTGATGCCATAAATATTTATAGACAAAAAATTCCATCCCATCTTCCACTTTCACTGATTTTTTTTTTTTATCCTCACTGTTTCTCTGCTTATTGTCAAATTACCCATCTGATTCATTTTTCATCATACACACTCCTCACTCTGTGCTTGTGGGCTACTGGAATATTGCATATGTTCAGGCTATTGTGAGAAGAATTATTCTGCTATTTTTGGAGTGCTTTTTGACTCTGTATTGTGCTCACTAGTAATAGAGTGTTTCTGTATTGCTTTGAGATGGTATGTTACTATTGTCAAATGTTTGGGGTTTTTTCTACATTAGTTACACAGCAATGAAGATTTCACTGGTTTGTTTTTTTGAAGGAAATATTTATAAAGCCATTTTCAGTAGCTGTGCTTTACATATTCATGCATTTATATGAATTTTACACTGCCTAAATATGTTAAAGAAAAATTAGGGGTCAAGCAGAAGCTCTTAGATCCAATTAATGAGTTCCAGTAAATGCCTTTAAATCCTTTGTGCATTGGGAGTGGGGCACAGAAAAACCTCTCTTGGTGCTTATTTCCACTTACTGCTTCAATATTTAATTAGCATGGCTTAGTTGCTGTAATTCTCAGTGAGTTTTTAAAAGACTTAATTTGAAACTAATTGGACTAATGCGCTGACTATTAATTACTCAGACCTGAAGAGGTAGGAATGGTAGGAAGTTGGTCCATATGAAGACACTGGGTGCAGTTCTAGGTCAAGACTGAAGCTCAGGTGTGGCTGAGTAGACTCAGGGAGATCTCTCCAGCTTTCCCTGTACCCCTTTTTGTCATCTGCAGAGAGGGCAGAGGTGTGAGTGGCATAACAGCCTTGATGCTGTGCATGATTGTCCTACAAGGAGAACCAAGTAAGCCTTAAGCGGTGGTCTTCAGTCACGTTGTCTGTAACATGAGTAATAGTGGTAAGACACGTTGCTGGTGTGTGTACGTGCATACCCTCTGTATACACGCGTGTGTCTTATACATATGTGTGTCTATGTGTGCATTTATGCATGTTAAGACACATCACAGAATCATAGAATGACTCCAGTTGCAAGGGACCCATAAGGATCATAGAGTCCAACTCCCTGCCCCTCGCAGGACCACCTAAAACTAAACCATATGACTGAGAACGTCATCCAGATGTACACATATTTTCCAGCCTTTAAAGAGGTATTAATGAACAATTTTTATTTTGCCATGAATTTTAATGGGCGAAATAATTGCATTGTTTGTGGAACATCATCTTTTTTCTGAGGCCCTTTCCTGATTGGATTTACAGGTATAGGTGGTCTGTGGGGGAGGCCTTATTTCTTAGAGGATCATTTTTTTCTTTGGCTAATAGACATGTTGCTAGTTGGAGATGCTCATTTGTTAATCAGCAAGTAAAAATTCAGTGATGCATTGCAAACTCTTAAGGTTTGCATTCTCACTACTGGGCAGATAGACATTACTGTAAATTTGCAATAAATGTGTCATAGAAATTTGAAAACTTGCCAGTTTTATTAAAGTGAGGAAGCTTGCTCATGCTGCATAACTTGCAGTTTTGTGTAAGCATTTCTTAAGCAATCTTAAATTGTTGTGAAGAACATACACCCGAGTCTCCTTATCAGTTCAGAAAATTTTGATGTGGAGGCTCAGATCTCACTCTTAGAAGAATAAAAAGAAAAATTGTGCATTTGTCTTTTCTTTTTCAACATTTTCTAAAAAAATGCTGTCTGTTTTTTCTGCTGATAGCTTGGTTCTTGCCCGTGACTTTAGTCCAAGGTCTTACACCTTGCTGAGTGGTTAGACATGACTTGTTAGCAGTGGATTTGGAGGCACGGAAGCATTGCTGCAGCGTGCTGTGCAAATCACACCCAGCGAGCTGTTCGCCCACGTACCTGCAACCCTGCCGGGCAGCGAAAGGTATAGATGGCAGAGCAAAGGGGCTGCTGTCTGAGAAACTGCACTGCTGCTGTGGGGTCTGGTCACACAGCGACACGGGGATTAGTTTTTTCTGTCCATCTGTTTGTTTGAATGGCAGCATGAACCCAGCTTCTGCCCGATTAAAACCAGCACAGTAGTAACTGTGATGGGAAAACACGAGCAAGACTTTTTTTTCTGTGAGTTTATAACTATTACTGATGTGGTGGCAACATGTATTTCCAAATGAATTACTATTTGGAGAGGGGCCCTGCATTTAGGAGACCCTCCTGTAAATCACAGTAATGGGCTTTGTTCTTCACACTGACACTAAAACTGTGGCTGCTTTCACACTCATCTCCCAACCTCCCATCTCAGGAGGGAACGAAGGAAGCAGAGCTGTCTCCTGAAATATCTAGGAGATTAAATGTAGCTATTTTCATGTTTCTTGGAGGAGCTGGAGGCTGAATGTGTTGCGTCTGTAGTAGGAGGAGTGACTGCAGTTTCTCTCACCCTTCATATTTAGGCAAATGAACAGTAAGATTGCTTACTTGCAGTAAAGTTGGTATTGGATCTCCATGCATCAGCTGCTCCAAATCCCAAGTAGCAATTGAGGATATTCTTATGTGAGGTGTCTTTTAGTCGATTATCTGTAGTTAATGCAGTATACATTATTGACTGGGAAAGCTGCTGTTTATTTGTTTAAGAGCTTAGAAACAGCAGAGCCCTTTTTCTGGCATGTGCTGTGTCTAGCGGCAATAAAAAGAACTTAGATCTGTTTTCATTTTTTTTTAATTCGGCTTGATTTCTTATGTTTCTTTTGTTTTTCCCAAATAAAAAATATTGGAAAATGACCATTTTTTTTTTTTACATGCTGCCAGAGACAAGTTAATAGTTATATATATTTTATATGGCCTTATTTGGTCTGTGATCTCGATTTCAGACTTTTTTTAATATACCATCTTTCCATCAGCAAGAGAGACATTTTTGAAAGCTACTCAGATTTGCTGTGTTGCTGGACTGCTTCTGCCAGTAAAAGACCTAAGTTCACTAAGTAGCACCGAACCACGTTCTGCTGTCAGAATTTTGCAGTTATCCTTTATGTAAGCGCAAGCAGAATTTGATCCCTTCTTTATTTTAAGAAGTTGTTTTCTTTTTTCTCTTTGCTACAAGGCTGCTTTCTGCATCTGTTTACCGCACATGTTGCAAGGGTCATCACTGTAATTACTAGTGAAAGCTCAAAAAAGAGGGAATTGACCTTTCCTGTGTTTCAGGGAATTTTCATCTACAAGTCTATGCCCAAACCTGAAATTAACTGCATATTTTACTAAGAATAAGGACAGATTTGGAATGGGAGCTCTTAGTTGGGCATGTCTTGGCCTGAAAGTTTTTGGCAAAATAATGAGTTCAGGGAACAAACGAAGAAAGCTCAAAGGATTGATTTGTAGGAGCAATTAAAGAGCTCAGTAGTTGAGCTAGGGAGTGATTAAAGGCGTGTGATTACAGTGTATGTGTCAGGCATAAACAAAGAAAGGAGGAGCTGTTTGGGACAGTGGAAGAAGAGAAGAAATATAGCCTGAAAAACTACCAGCAAAGAAAATGGTGAGATTATCACTTATCACCAAGAGTTGGAAAGTCTCTCGACTGCTGGAGTCATACCAGTTGTATTAAACGGGCAAGAGAAGAAATGCAGCTGGGACTCGCTCTTCTGGAACTCATGGGATTATTTCATTTCTTTGATTCTTTTATTCAGGTTTAGTGGCAAGCAGGGGACTGCTTTAGCATGTCATCTGACACGGGTAGTTTAGTTCCATGCAGTAATCAACTGATCAAATCCAGTACTTGTGGATAAATTAGAGAAGTAGGTTTCAGCCTGTGGCCTATGGATCGCTGTAGATTATTTCCAAAATGAATGCAAAAAGTTAATGAGGACAGCGAGCTTCTATCAGTAGGCTCTAATATTTCATGTAAAAAAAATTATGTCACCGAAAGAGGGGGGAAAAAAACCCAACAAAACAAAGGAAAGCAGTAAAGATATTGCGTATTTTAATTTTTGTAGAGGAATAGTCAGCGCACTATTTGGCAAGGTTGTTATAGCAGTTAGTTATACTCACTGATGAAAATCCGTGTCTTGTTTGAAGACTCAGTCTTGCTGTTTTCCTTTTCTGGCTTTTGGATCATGTATTATCGCCCTTGTCCTGAATTATTACTTTGGTTGTGAAGGTAAGGTGACAGCAGGGAGACCAAAAACTACCATAGATATATCAAAAAGCAGCATACCAATATAATTCCATTAACGAGTATCTGAAGGGGTAACATCTCCAGAAGGTTTCAGGCTAGATCAGCTAGCGTCTTTCATTTTTTGGAGTTGGTGTAGAGCGGGTAACCTCATACTGTGTGCTCTGGCTAACGTGACAGAAATGTGCCTGATCCAGGCTCAATTTTTATTGTGATGGAGCTGCTAAAGCACTTGTCTTATGTCAGTGGTCGGGGAATCCTGGCTTCTAATAATCTTCAGTGGTGCAACTATCTATGATATTTTCTGTATTATTATGATACCTGATTTTTTTTTTTTTAGATTTTTTTTTAATCACTGAAAAATTAATTCTCTACATATATTTTTTTTCATTAAACTCAGGAAATGCTTTCAAGCGTTTTGCATTTGAAATAACAGTGCAATGAGTCATTTCAAATCTAGTTTTCATAACATAAAAACAAAGTCCTATGGTCAATATTAATACTTACATACGAAGTATATAAGTAAGAGTTAAAGTAATGAATATTCTTTAATTTATATACAGACTACTTTTACATTTAATATATCTGTAGAGTTACTTGGCGTTATTTGTCATGTCCTCAAGTCTTTATTGTTTAATCATCAGTAAGAGCATATTTCTTTATACATAAGATACAGATATAAATAAGTATCTTTTCAGTGAACAGTGTCACAGTATGAATAATGAAAAGGGAATCAGGTTAGTGTCGACAACAGGCAGTTTGTCTTCCGAATCTTCATGCATTTGTTCAGAGAAAGTGTCTATTAAACAATTTCTAACACGTTTCTAAGTTTGTTCTCTGTTAGCAACAGGCAGAAAGACCATCCATTTCTGACTGCAAATTATTTGTTATGAACATTTCAATCGTATATATGGCTTCAAGTATAAATTCTCAGTAGTGAAATATATATATTTTTTTTAAAGTTTTGCTCTGTTTGCTCTTTTGTAAAAGAAACCTGGCTCATGGCATCATTGGAAGAAGTGAAAAATGCAAAGTCATTTATCATGACACTAATGAGAAAATAATCTCAGATGTAAATGGAAAAAGATAAAAAAGGAAAACATCAGTCTTTACTTTTCTTGTTACTCCCTCTAGACAACTTGTTAAATCACAGTTAATTCAGGGAGGATATGTGATGTAAAAACATTTAAAGTAAATTTCATGGAACAAACCACCAACACCGGTGTGATTTTGTTCATGTCTTTTGCTATTCTGTCATCTAAAAGACCCAAGTGGGGCATTAAACAGACAAATCTGAAGCTTTTTAGAGAGTTTGGATATGTTTTTTTCATATACATCTAGTTTGGTTTTGCATTATTCAGACAGTCCTTCTGTTGGTGGTTAGTGACACTCATTAGAGTGTGTAGTGTTGCTCGTAGCATTAGAAAAAGGGAGTTTTTAAGTGGAAGCATGCCTTCTTGCCACAAAGGTTCTTTGACAGCTGATGTAAATACTATAAGTTCATTAGGAAAAAAAAAAATACTGTAAAAGAAAAGTATCCTTCTAAGAATTAAAAGTAGGGGACCCACTAAGTTATGCAGGGAGACAGAGTAACCACTGAAGTATACTGTAGTATGATTTAAACCAATTTGGCACTTTTTAGTACCAGTTATCTCCTAACTGTTGCATTCAGGCAGTTGTGATTGTATGGCTGAGGGGTGGGGAAACAGGTGGAGGTAAATTATGCTTCGGCTGAAATAACAGCAGTGCCGCTGACAGCCGGACGGTGCAATGGTCACCACTGCTCCAGGAGTCAGAAACTCTCCTCCTGCTGACTTCTGCTTTCAGAAGGGGCAGTGCTTCATCATGACTTAGGGATATTTTGTTATCTTCAAACCAATCTTCACAGTGGGTTGAAGAAAATGATGGTCCCAGCTGGTAAAAGTCCCTGGTCCGTGTTTGGGGTGGCAGTCACTGCAGAGCTGGGTGCCCTCACCTTATGGTTAGGTTTGTCCTGTGCCTGCCCATTTCCATGGAGGCCACTCTTACACCAGACAAGGTTATGGGATAACAGTAAAGAAGCTTAATCTATTCAAGCATGCAGTTAGATACCTGGCTGCAAAATTGGAAATCCAGAAGGATTTTTATTTTTTTTTTACATTCTGGTTTTAACTTAGTA
Source organism: Ibidorhyncha struthersii (assembly GCA_013398815.1). NCBI lineage: Eukaryota > Metazoa > Chordata > Aves > Charadriiformes > Charadriidae > Ibidorhyncha > Ibidorhyncha struthersii. Next base: position 263,638 of record VZSZ01011425.1, on the reverse strand, counting down.
AGAAGATCTCAGTGGTGTCCATATCACCACTCTGAACAGTGGATACCGGCAGTTGCTTCTCTCCACCTGAGGGCTGGTTTGCTCTGGAGGTCTCCAGCTTGAGTCTTGCCCTGCTGGTGTTTGAGAAGAGCCCTCTGAGTTACTCTGAGCAGTGGGGCCGGGTTGTGTTTCTCCAGGGTCTCCACCTGCCTCTCAAGCAGCCTTCTCTTACTGTTTGCTTTTACCAAGAGGAATCTCCAGTTAGAGCACACACCAAGCTGGTTGTGAGGATTCATACTTCCTTCCACCCCTTGCTTTGTTGAATTAGATTTAAAAATAAAATTATTTTATTCTTAAACTTCCTTCTACTCTGTTTTGTGCAATGGAGAGCATCACTCTCCCGATCTGTCTGCCTTCCTTCCCCATGCACTTCCCTGAAATTACTCCTCTATTGTGTTCCTTAATTAATTATGCTCTTCCCAGCTTCACGCTCTTTTTTTCTCCTTTGACTTCTTCAAGATTGTGGCAAAATCCTGTAATTTGTGTCTCAAGGGACTTACTTGTTATACCTCTGTTAAGTATCTTGCAGCATCTCTTTGCCATAGAGCCCATAAACAACACAATATTAAATTGCAGGCAATGCATCTTTTCGTAAATTACTTTGTCCTTCCATGCCATCCTCTTCCATGCCTTTTACCAGTTTTGTGGATCCTCCTGTCATCATTAAGGGGAAATAATCTTTCTGTCTTTTTTCTAAGTAGTAAGGCATTTTAAAAGAAAGTCCGTGGTATAATACCGCAGCTTTATTGCCTCATTGGCCATTTATTTTAAAGGCATGCAAAATGTTTCTGTGCTTATGCAAGGAGATGTGAAAGTGAAGGTAGATGAGTGGGTAAATGAGGGATAAGAGGTACAGGTGTTTGCCCCCTCTCTTTCATATGACATTTTCTCAGCAGGAAAGACCTGGTAGCAGGTAGTACCCCGCGTCTCCAAAGTGAAACCTGACCATCAAGAAATGGGGACAGCAGCGAGGCGGTGTGGGGATGTGACTGCTTTTTGCTCAGTGATTGGCAGTGCACAGCACTGTGGCTGGTTTTGGCCACAGTTGAGAAACTTAGCTAGAGGTCAGATTGGAAAAAAAAAAGAAAAAAAAAAAAAAGAAAAGAAAAAGTGAGTCAACGGGGAAACATTAGGGATAATGAAATTCCAATATGATTAGTTTTTATATAACCTTGTTGTCGCACATTCTCCATTGCTGGCAGGCTAAACAGAGAGGGCTCCTGATCCAGCTCTAAAATCTGTACAAATTTGTTTTGGTTTTTGCCATCTTTTCTGTGTTGGTAATCAACAAAACAATCAGATCAGCAATGCCCATTCATCTTGCTAGGATATTCCAAAAGCATCCTGAATGTGGCAAAAAAGAAGATAAGTCTTCACTAGCATAGGAACAGGACTGGATGACGTACAGTGCCCAAAACTGGGTTTGCACCGGTGAAGACCTTTCAATGAGGGAGACGTTAGGAAGCAGTTTCATCCAAGGTCAGGATGGGAAACACAAACCAGAGAACATGATTTGTCTGAAGATGCACCCTAGCTCTGGAAAGTCAGCACTGAGACATGGAAAATAACTGGAAGAAAAATAAAAATCATATCAAGATGTGTTGTTTGATATATCCATACTTGTCTTCAAATAAGAGTAACCAGTTTCTTAAAGCTCTTCATTCCTATATAATTAAATTTGGTAGGGTTTTTTTTTCTGTTTTGCTCAGAGTTATTTAACCTTAAGACTAATTTTTCTAGAAGTTGTCAGGCTGCAAACATCTTTTCAACTTGCAGGGCTGGATTAAACAGGACTCTAACAGCACTAACCACTCCAACACAAAATGAGGAGCAAGCCAAATGTTGCAGAGTGAATTACAATTAAATTGCAAGTGGGAGACATTTCCTAGTGGTAAAACATTAGCCAGGGTAACCTCAGTCTGCAGCAGCAGAGCTCCCAAACACAAGAATTTCCCTAAAATGGTAATAGGTTGGGGTTTCTTTTGTGTTTCTTTGTTTTTTTTCTCTTCATGGCAATACTTCTAACACATAAGAAGAATCTGTGAAATAAAAAAATGTATCTGATTCTTTTGTGTAAGCCTCCTTAAAATGCAGAGAAGAGTGACCTGGTTTGGTTTGAAAGTGTAATTGCCAAGATCTGTGTTTTAGCGCGCTATTTAGATGAGTTTGTATTTGGTGCGTTTTTCATGTCTTGCTTTAATTAATCACACTCAGTTTAGTCCACACTTTATCAGTGCTAGTCTAAAATTTGGAAAACAACATTAACCCCACTCACAGTGTGAGAATGATTTCAAACAAGAAAAGACTCTTCACCATCACTCAGTGTTGTAAGAAAAACAGAAAATCTGTACCTCAGTCATTACAGTTACCGTGTTTGCATAAATGTGAGCAAAATACATGAGTCCGTTTTTTCCTTTGTTTCTGGGGTGGTTTTTTGGAGGAAGAAAGAATGCATTAATTCACGTTTGACTTGTTTTATGTCCCTTGACTTGAAGTGTTGAGGCTGTAGCCTAGGACATGCTGTGATCTTTTCCAGATAGAAAAACTTATCTCGCTTTCTCCTTTTTTTTTTTTTAATGGAAAGATAATTTCAGCTTTAAATTTGAGGAATAGTTCATGTAACTTTTCATTTTTTGTAGCATGGTCTTACACTTTATTACTAATTTTGCAGCCATTCAGTATTCAATGAACAATGCTTTTGTTCTTTCCTCGACTATTTTAAACATAGAGTGAGAGTTGAGCATCAGTTGTTGTCTTTGGCGTGGGCTTTCTCATTCTTCATGGTCCAGTATAATGATGTAGTTGGGAGAAAGGAGGCACAGTCACTGCTGCTTTGCTCACTGTTAATTTAGAGTTGCCAGAATCGGTCGACTTGGGGCTACCTAATGCTGAGAGATGCTATAAACTGGCTTTTCATTAAGCATAATGAGTTAGCAAATAGTTGTAGTTCTTAAAAGAAGGTGAGAAAACATGATAATAATGCAGCACTGAAAGGATATGCAGTATGCTCATCATTGTGAAGCTTATGAGTTTTAATACACTTACTATAATTTTGTGTGAGACATTGCAGAAGCTTCAGAATTGCTCACTGATTAAAATGTGTGGCTGCTTATATATCACTTTGCTTCTTCTACGTCTAGCTCTGAACTTTGATCGTGCTAACGTTGCTAAAAAAGCTGCTTCACAGACTTGAACAGCTGATCTGGCTCTTGGGCAGTTTGTGAAGACAGTCTGGAGTCGGTGTGGGATTGGTGTCTCCACCAGACTAAGAGTAGGCAGATATGTTGAACTTGCTACGTTTTTTCATGGGTGTGAGATACAAACTTTGTGCTGGAAATGCATCTTTAAGCCAGAGCCGTTCCAGGGCAGACATCTGCATGTCTGCTGGCTCAGCTGCAGGTGAACTCCAAAGGTCCAGCAGCGATGTGCTCCTGGTGCGGTTCAGAGGGATGATCCCTGCATGCCCAGCCAGCTCCCATGTCATGCACTGCCCGTAAATGAGCAAACAAGTTCAGCCCAGCAGTTCTTTAGGTGTCTCTGAAATACTGCAAAGCTTATCAGCCTTAAGAGTAATAGGAAGGTGGTGGAAAATATTTTTCTGTCTGTACAGAAAGAATGTCTAGGAGAACGTAGGAAAACAAAGGATGCATCAGCAGCCTTGGTAGAGTGGCTACGCAGTGAGCCATCTAACCGTGATAAAAAGTGCCAATGGTAATGAAATCCCATTCAGTTCCCTTTCTTACAGCCCTGTGCCACTCAGCAGGGTCTCATGGCAACAGAAGCCTGTTGTGTTACAGCTGGATGGATCGATGCACATGAAAATCAGGCAAATATTTTTGTGACTATTGGATGTGTTTCTAAAATAGCGCCTTTTATGAGCCAGAAAGGAATGTAACTCTCAAAAAGCATGCCAAAAAGCCTTAATATATTAACATCGTTTTGTAATTGTGTGTTCTATTTCTGGAGGTTTGTACACCTACGTACCAATAAATTGGCCATGATTTTCTTTTAATTTCAGATGTTTCAGTTACTCATTTAGAAATAGTACACACAACACTATAATAAATCCCTGGTATCTGATGGATGGTTGCCAAGCCTATCATGTTTTTAAAATTGTTTGCAATTAGGTGGATCTAATGGAAAGTGCCCAGTACAAGACCAACTTAAAAAAAATAGTAATAATATGTAGTTTTGACAAGTGCTTTTTCCTTCATGAAAAAGCTACCTTTCCCTCACCCATCCTCCCCAGTTTCTGTGTACTTGTCGGTGTGTAGGAGAGATGGGGGAAGCACGGTGGATCTGGAACATTTGTCTCCTCAGGAGGTGGAGAGGACTCCAGCCTCGCTGGTATTTTTCTTCTGATTTGCAAGGAAGGTATGTTATTGGCTAGGTTATTGAGCCATGAAGATAATAACTCAGATATTTGGCAGTTCAAACGTCTNGTTTTGCTGCTTTTATTTTCAGATGTGAATATTTAAATCTCAGTTTCAGAGCCATCCCATAAGTATGAATATATACAATATATATGTTGATTTAATATACTTTCCCTTTCAGAATTAATCAGTGTACGCAATAAAATTTAATTCCTTTGCAAATTTACTCTGTGACCGTGTATTCAAGGTATTTTTTTCCTGAAGAATACGTTTATTGCTATGTAGCTTTAGTACGACATTTTGTGAGCAAGAATTTAGGATGTAATTTCTTGTATAGCTACTTATAAAAAGGCAAATGATGGAGATAAATAGCCAGCCCCTGATGTTCTTGGAGCTGCTGAGTGGTAGCTGAATGCGTGAACATCCCTGATTGGGCTCCTGAGTGGTTTGTACGTAGCAGAGATAGTATTCACCATCAAGAGAAGTCTGACTTTAGCTGCAAGTGTTGATACAGTCAGTGGAGCAAATGCACTTTTACTATAGACTTTAATTTGCTATGGCTACATATGTTTTCTGTTTCTGTTGTAAAAAATTACAGTTAAACTGTATAGTAAAAGTGTAGGTGCATAAACGCTTAGGGTCATTCATTATAATTCAGGTAGGATTAGGAGTCAGGGAAGGTGGAAAAGATTTTCTGGGGGTTTTTGTGGTTTTTGTCTTAACTCATCTCACTCTTCTACAGATACCTTTAATCATGTCATTGTTCCCATTTGTCCTAGTTTATTCTCTTATGTATGATGCAGACCTCATTGTGTCAGTCAGATAATTGTGTGTTAGGCAATGTAGTGTATTTCACATTGGAGATTGCAATTCAGATTAGAATCCTGTTGTGTTAGCTCTTTTACAAACAGAGAGGATTAATCTGTTCTATGATACGGCATGGCTGACAAATATTAAGGGCAAGCATGCACACAGAATGATAGGCAAAAATGAGAATGAAACCAGGTATTTTCAGCTCTAGAATAGTGCTTAAAGTGTTTGTCCACACTCCTTAAACCAAATAAAAGTTGTCTATGAAATGTTTTTTCCATTAAAATTATCAAGACTAGAGCAATCATGGGAACGTGTCAGTTTCTTTGTTGGAGAAAAAGAAGGGGAAATGCATTGTTTTGACACTGTGAAAAATTGTGAAATTTCCTTTGTATGTCTTTGGGGGAAAAAAAACCCAAAAAACTGACAAAAGAATACAATTTTATGTTACAAAAATATTCAGATTTTTGTGGTTTTATTTTACTTTTGTTCCCAGTCTGAGATCAAACTCATGACCTTTCCTGGGAAACTGAAAATTTGTGTTTTGTCTTAAACAGCTAACCACACTCTATTGCTCAGAAATAGGGACACTCATTTTATTGCTTTGCTTTTCCTAACTGAAAGCAGTTTCAAAACCAATCAGATTTCACAAACAGTCACAAAATACAGAAGATGCTCTCCTTCGGTCTCTGCTGTGCTCAGGAACTGAAACATCTGGAGAAGCTCCTGCATCGTGACAGGCTGTCCCACAGGGTGAGGGCTTGGGAGCTGCTGGGGATGAGGAGGTGTGGAACTGGTGGTCCAAGTCCTGCCCGTGCTGATGGCTGCATCAGCCGCGGACGCTGACATTGCCAGCTGAAGAGAATTTTGCCTATTAATACTTATAAACAAGGACATTACCTAATGACGGAGGCGTGTGCTTCTGGTGGCAGCATTAGTTGGTAGATGTCTCTTTAATAATTTACTGACTGTGACTGTGCTAAGAATATGTTGATCTGCAATTTGGCAGGCATTCTGGGATGGCTTGGCATGTTTTTTTCGGTAGCTGACCCAGCTTCTCAAGGACTTAAGGAGTCAGGCACTGGAAAATCATTTGGTCCTGTAAGCCTGTGCTGATCAGAAATTCCTGTGGAAGCCTCCTGAGGTGTGCTTCTGTTCCGAGTTCAGCGCCACTGAACTAAAACTGCTGTGCTAGCCAAGGTTCCAGAGCATGTCCAAGGTTCATTTAATTATTCACTGCACACATTCTGAAATCTTTTTTTCTGGAATTTATTCAAAACCAGCATTTGTCAAGTTTCTCCCCCCATGCCTGCAATTCAGTTCTCAGTTTATAACTCCATTTGGAGATTGCAAGTTTTGGAACATGTCATCTAGTAAAATGTATGTCTTTGGGTGTGACATCTTGAGCTAAGTGGCTAAAGTTTTCCAGGTCAGACAAATCTGGATTTCCAACAAGCTATTTATCAGCTTGGACTAGAATAAAAAGATCTTGTAGGGAAGAAAGTTAAATGCAGCTTTCAGCTGATAGTCAGTCTTTGTATTAAATCTTACCATAGAGATTTTAATAAGTAGCAAATTTAATAAATCTGTTTAATCTCTGAATCATGTAGTATTGCTTTTCAGTTTAATTATTTATTTATGTGGAATTCAGAAGAGCCAGAATGAGCTCTGGATCTTTTGAATATTGACTCCATATCCTGATGCCTTTAAGAAATGAAAGTAATTAGTCTATTTTTGCTCATAAGGTTTTGCTACAAAACAGAGTACAATTTCTTCTGATTTCAGACCTGACCCCTTTTCCTCCAGCTTTTAAAAAATCCTTACGAATGTACATACTTGTGTTCAGTCCTGTTACTCATCTTTTCTCCCTGTTGTGCTTAAACTGGAGAATGTTCTTTGGGCTCTCTGTTACCTGTTGATAAGTCTATTCCCATTTTCTTTCTGTGTTCACCCCTAGGATGTTGAATGTCTGTACATTGCTTTAGATTCCTTATAATATTTATTTGTGTATTCACACTTCAGCTCCTGTTGGAGGAAAATTTGCCATGATGCAGAGTAACGTGAACTTTTTGTAGTAGTTTGTCATAGTTCACATGAGAGGAGGAGTCCTGAATAGGAGCACCAGCAGCGCATAATGATGTACCCACTTCATTCTTGTAGAGATGTGAGATTAATTGATTTATTACCTGTTCAAAATGAATGAACTTGTTTAAAAGAAGCTAGCTGAGCAGCCATGCAGTCTTTTTCTTGGGAGGAAGAGCACATTTTACATGGGGTTGACAGATGCCCTATTGAGCCTGAGACCAGATTTCACTGCCTCCAAGGGCTGATTCCCACTGGTGTCAGTAGGACTGCAGTGGACACGCACCGTGTCGAAGGATGTTGGTGCAATGTTGGCCTGTTCATCAGAAGGGTGGCAACCTTCAAGCTGGAGAGAAGCAGTATTCCCTGCTGGATAAGCTTGACTCAGAGAATTAAATTGAGCATCCAAAAGCAAAGCTTAAACCAGGTGAATATGCAACAGGTTGTAGGAATGTCTATGTTCAGTGTATTTAAGGAGGTTGGTAGCTGTTGCCGATTGACTGACCTCAAGCAGCAGTGTGGTTGCAGAGGTGATATTCTTGAAGCCTAGGCTGTGGTTTGTTTGTGAGCTTGCCCAAAGGGAAACCCCGTGAGAAGTAGCATGGCTTTGCCACTGAAGGTCAGGAGGTGTGATATTCAGCCTATATGCTGCCTGACTTCATTTTTCCATGTTCTTTTCTTGTTTTCTTCACACTGTGGCATGTAGTTTGACTGACATTTTCAAACATACAATAATGGAGATCTGTACTTTTTAACCTTAAAGAAAAAATTTGTAGGATGGTTTAGGTAGGCTTCTGTGGAACTGATGTTGGGTCAGAGCTGAGGGGGAAAAATAAGCTCAGTTTAAAAGCAGGCAGAAGACGACTGAGGAATCTGTGAGCAGTGATTGCATCAAGTTTTTCTCTGAGTTGGAGCTGATGCAATAGCTGGTGCTTGGGACTGTGTGCAATCTTAGATTTTCTTTTATCTTTCTTTCTTTTTGACTACTGTGTCTTTTTACACTGTTCATGTTTCTTGTGTTACCATGTGGACATTTTATTCTATTGTACTGTGCAGCTTAACTTTTCCTTCCCTGTAACGTTGTATACAACTTGGGGGGGTTGTGTGATTTTTTTGAAGAGGTCCGATATCCTTCTGAGTTTGAAGAGTTATGCAGATCTGATTGCTGACTCAGATGGCACTTGGTGACACAGCATAACCATTTAGAAAATAAAGAAAACTTACAAATTTGTGAGGGAGGTTTTTGGAAGTCAGAGCGTGATAAGCACCGCTATTGTCAACAAGTGATTTACAGTATACTGCTCTGGCTTTCTAAAGCGGTGTCCTATACAGCTTTGAACCCTCTTTTAGAGCATCCATGCTGTCCCCAGCTAGGGCCAGGTCTGTGTGGTGCATTTATGTGCCCGGTGGCAGGCACTGCCGAGTTCCTACTTGGCATTTTGTGTTGGTTCCAGGGGTGGGGGTGTGTTATGCTGTGGGGGAAGTTTCTCCTGTATTTTCCAGTGTAGCTCTGTCTTAATCTAAAACGTTGCTAGACAGATCCAGTCACCGTACTCATCTCGGTAAATTTAGTTTCTGAAGTGGCAACTGTGATGACTTCCTTAGCAACGAGCATTGCAGGAACACACAATTTGCACTGTTAATTGCTCAGGGATTGTACTTGCACAGCTTACTGTATATGTTTGAAAAGGAATGAGCAGCCGATCCGTATTTTTCCTTTTCCAAAGAATACTGGATCAGAAGAGTGATACTACAAGTAAAACTTTGGTTAGCAGGAGAGGTCCTTACCTTGGATTTTTTGGTTGAACTAGTGAGTATCTGTGAGAGATCAAGTACCGTATGTGGTCGTGATCTTTCTAGGCTCAATCAAACAAAATTATACAGCACTATAATTTTTCCTGGTTTCGGACAAATTTTCAGTCAAACTGAGGGAGTTTGATCCGTCTGACTAAAGTAATCCGTTAAGGGGAACTTTGCATCTGGTACAAGGGTTTTATTTGTTTCTTTTTTGGGTGGGTTTTTTTTTGTGAATTGATCCAGAGGGAATAGCCAAAAAATATATATGTGTTTGTCTCAACAAGACTAAAGTGAACTCACTGTCTTTCTATCACACAAAATGAGAGGTGGGGTTTTTCCACTGCACCCATAAAGATGCAAACAACCAAAAAGGCAGGAGGTGTTTCTGAGCTTGGTCAGCCTCAACTTTTCCAACTGGGTTTGTGGGAAATTGCACAACATGAAGAATACACCTTTGGTAATTCTTTAAATTGCTTTTATGTAAAGAGGAAAGGAATTACAGTAGGATTTCTGTACTGTCCTACCTGATGACATTTGCAATTATGTAACTTTGGGGCTCTTTGTAGTCCTCTGGAGTTGAAATTCTTGAACTGTATTTATGATATGTGAGTAAGGTTTGAACACTGAAATTTTGCTTCGGTTGATTTAGAATTGTAGGCTACGATGAAAACTGGCAATTAACTCTGTCATCCTAGTGTCAGATGTAGGAGTCTCTCAGACCTATTTTCAAAATGGGAGTTGATTCATGTTTTGTCTTTCTAATCACTACAAATCAGAGCACATGTTTGTTTTTTCTTGCACTGAGTTAGGTGCCAATAATAGAAATAATACTGTGTGATTTCCTTTGGTGTAGATATGCTTTATGTGAATTTTGGAAGCTATGTGAACAAACAAGATAAATTATATAAGCATTTAAGATTGAGTTATCGATATGGCTGGATCGTGTTTTCACCATTCCTTTTTCCAGGCTCACTCACGTTCTTAAAACTCTGTGAAGACCCCCCGTTTCACCTTGCTTCAAGTCACTTACAGACCCTTTTCACCACAGGTGGTGTCATTCCCACTGACAGCTACTAGAGGGGGTTCAGAAGCAAATTCCAAATGGAGACACTTCTAAACTCTTACAACATTTGGACTAGGGACTTCAAGCGTATCTCATCGCTGAACAGAGTCATATTTGAACAGGGATCCTGTAGGTGAACAAGTGACAGGAAACGTGTTGGTCTTCACAAAAATCAAACAATATATGAAAGACCTCAGCTTCTCCTTTGCCTTTATAAGTCCTTTTTCATAGACAGTCTTTGTCTTTGTTTTCCGAACTGATCATCTCAGCAGTGTTTCTGTTTTGACATGTTGCATCTGAAGATCAGATAGTCTTACTCCTTTATTTGTATTTTTGGGCATCATCTTTGCTGTCTGCCTATATTCGTATATAAAAGTCCTGATACCCTAGATTATCAGATTTAACACATTTTTTTAAAACTTGCTGGGTTTTTTTGGACTCTCACTCCACTGGCAACATCACGAATTTAACAGTGTAGAAATAAGTTAGTCTATATAAAACAAGACTTTAAAATAAGCTTTTTTTTTTTTTCTTTTGGGGGGTTAAAAAAATGTGCAGTTAGTCAAAAAGCACAGAACTGATTTAAAAGAAAAATGGGTCAATATGCGGACGATGGTGTGGTGGATTCTCCTTGGCCAACAGCCAGACACCCACCCAGCCGCTCGCTCACTGCCCCTCCTCAACAGGACAGGGGACAAAATACGATGGCAAGGCTTGGCTGCTGGGGTAAACTTGGGGACACTGCTCACCAGTTACTGTCACAGGTAAATCAGACTTGCCTTGGGGAAAATTAATTTAATTTGCTGCCAATTAAAATACATTTGTGTAGTGAGAAACAAAGGCAAATTAAAACAACATGTTCCCTCCCTCTTCTCCCCCTTCTTCCCGGGCTCAGCTTCAGTTCTTCATTACTGAGTCATCTACCTCCCTCCTCACCCCGAGCGGCGCAGGGGAATGGGGATGGGGGGTTCCAGTCAGTCCATGGCACCTCCTCTCTGCTGCTCCTGCCTCCTCACACGTGGGTCCAGCGTGGTCCTCCAGCGTGGGTCCTGCCCGTGGTCTGCAGTGCAGAATCTTTAGTTATTTGCATGTCCATGTGTTCTTGCTTTGGGCTTTATAATTTAATTTCTTTGTAAAAGAACCTGAAGTCGAACAATGGGTAATATGAAATTAAGCCATTTAACAGCAGGAAGTTGTGCTATTGTCAGCAAAACAGTAACAATTTGAATATAGCAGAATTGCCCTTTTCTACCTGTTTTGAATTATAAAAACATTAGTGCATTGGTGCCTAGTTTTGCTTTGCTTTGTTCTTTTAATATTTCTTGCAAATTAACAATGGAAATGTAGCCAAACAATTCTCTAAAGGTCATTCATCTCATTTTAAAGTTAAATCAAATATTTACCCTAGAAATCTTTTACATGTGAATATTTACATATAGCTTGTTATTCTTTTTTTTAAAAAAAAAACATCCATCACATCTGAAATTGATTTGGTTCCTTTCATTGTGAGTTTTTCACCGCAAATTATTTTAGCCATGGTGTTTGCTTTTCTGAATGAAAATTAAATTGACCTATTAGCATTACATCATTGCACAGATGCTTCCAGGAGGTGGTGTTTGTTGATGAGACTGGCAATCACGACCTTCCTACCACCAGCTTATTCCTTTGTTGCAATTAAGAGTTATTCCAAAAAGAGTGAGGCTATTCCAAACAAGAATTAAACTTTCATTCTGTGAAACTGTCCCCATAATTGCCGCAGCAGGTGGAAATAAGAACAGCCTGGTGGTTTTGTCTCAGTTAAAAAGCTGAGTCCTGTGGCACACAGGGTGATGTGCTTGGACAAGCCCCAAGATAGCTGGCTGGAGCTCTGGCCATGGGGCTGTGGAAGCCAGGCTGCCACCATGCCTGGGGAAAAAAGAAAGCTGCATTGGTGCTCGGGGCCAGCGCTGCCCATTATTGCCGTGTGTGACACTGCTGGCAGCGCAGCTCGGTGCAGAGATCCAGTTCTCCAAAGAGATGGGACACAACTGTCTTTAGCCATGGCATAGGTTACCCACATTACTTGGGGCATAGCTGCACAGATTATTGCACTGACAAGTGAAACTGTCTCGACTGAGTACTTTGGGTTCAAAAGAGGCATTCCTTATAATCGTCTGTCAAACCACCTGTACTTCTCCATGAAACTCTTTCTCCTTGGCTCCTGGAACAGAACTGATGAAAAGTTAGGTGTTGCCTGATTAATGTTTTTACTATTTGCTTCTGCCCTTCCTGCCTGTCTGCACCTGTGGTTGTCTCTTGCGTTATCAATCCCCAGATTATAAAATCTTCTGAGGATGCATCATCTGTTTTCCTGGTAGGGCTTCCCCCCTCCGCCTTCTCAGCTCCTGAGGCTTCGTTCTGGTCGTTTCCTCCCTTTGGTAGGAAATTCCTTTAGTGTCGTCACTTTGAGAGCTGGCCTTTTGCAGCATTTTGCTTTTAAAATGTACCGCTTAGTCACTAATCTCAAATGAGAGCAAAGCAAGTCTGTTATACAGTAATGTATAACAAATTATGGGATGAACAAAGAACGCGTTTAACCCGTACACTTGCATAAAAAGGTCCTTCTTTGGGTCAGTTTCATGCACAGCATTCCTCCTGCAAGGATGCTTCGGGTAAATCAAGAAACTAAGGTTTTGATTTGTGAAATTAAGTGAAAGACAGGAATATAACTGCTTGGTAGACAGAACTAAAGACAAAACTAGTAATAACTGTAGTTTGGCAATAAAATGATTGACTGATTTAAAAAAAATAAAATCCAGTGGAAAGTGTTTGTGCAGTGTCAAAACTAAGGTTACCTATTACAACTCTGCTATAGATTCATATAAAATTAGCAAAAACTCTCTCATACCACACATCTTTAAATAGCCTTGCCTTTGCGCGTGCATACATTCCTTACTGTTTCTCAGAGCATTTATTTATTGACGAGGTCTTTGTAAAGGCAAGAGAATTGGATTGTATCTTATGCTAAAGACATTTCCATATTACTGTTGTTGCACTGTACTGCTTAAGCTCCCAGTAAGAATTTTAATTCTGTGCATGTTTTAAGAAACATTCATTATTTTCAAGTAAAAGTTTGGAAGAGTAGCTTTTTTTTTTTTTTAATTCTGGCAATCCAGACTATCCAGAATGACCTAAGGAGAAATGGTATTTGAAAATTCAACTTCATGCTTAGCCTTTTCCACTTGTGTTTTTCTTTCTTTCTGCAGAAAGAGGATGCACAAAGACAGTTTCTGTGGGTTTATGAAACAGATGATAGCACACAAAGCCCTGTGTTTTTATGCACTGTCGTGTTTTGTTTTTTAATTAATGGTGGTTTTTGAAAACTTCAAAGCAGGTCAGTAGAGGGGTGAGCTTAGATAGTGTTTGATGTCAGCAAGTAAAAATGGAAGAGGGTCGTCTGCCCCTTATTGTGTGTTATGAGGGGTGGGGGATTGTATCTATTTATTTGAAATTTTCTTAGTTGGTCTTCAAATGAGTTAAAAAAAAAAGGAGGAAAACGTTATCTAATCACAGCTTCTCAGTCAACTAATGACGTCAAGCAGTAACCTTCTCTTTCTCACCATATTTCCTTTGGACTATAAGCTATTTAATACAGCTCAAAATTACCTCATCCATCATAGCAATGTAGCCGTTTTCTGTGTTTCGCTACATGGTGGGTTTATCAGCGCTGGGCATGGGAAGGAGGTCAAGAATAATATCCTCTTTAATTGAATTTGCAGATTGGAATGTGGGGAGGAGGAACGGCCCGTGCTGGCGTCTGGCCAGCGCCCCGGGTCGTGAGCCTCTTGCTAATGGAAAATGCTTTAACGACTGCACCTACCAGGTGCCAGGGTATGAAATACACGTGTTCGGTATTGTCTTTGTGTCTAATGTGGATTTTGAGTGGCAGCAGTAACTTAACACAGGGACACGACCTGCGGAGGGTCTTGCTCTGTGTTGACTTGACTGCTGTGTGTGAGAAAGATGAGCTCCGCTTGAGTGCATCGGGGGGTGAGAGCGGGTGTCAGGCCTCATCATGGAGAAGTAAGAGCGCTTCTTACCTTGTGGTGATTTGTTCATATGGCCTTGCTGTTAGAAAGAACAATTTTGCCTTCCGATGTCATTTTCAGCAGCACGTCCCTTTTTCTTGCTGTTTCAAATAAAAGTAATGATGCTACTTAGGGTATTTAGAGGTGACCTCATGTGCACACGGGTAATTAGAGCAGGTGTAATTTTAACTTCAGGTTTTGTAAAAAAACAGTGTGGCATCACTTTTTGACAGGAAAGCTGATAATTGTCAAATATTTAAAAATTAGCAGTGAAATTGCAGTTGGCAAGTCCTTGCAGTAGCAGTGTTCTATTTTTTTTCTCATTGCTTATGCAAGTCTAGAACATGAGTGTCATAGATTTGTTTTTTCCTCAGAATATGGCGGCATGGGCTTGGACTTCTCCTACAACATTGCAGTGGCGGAAGAGCTGGGAAATATCCGCTGTGGAGGTATTCCTATGGCTATTGGAGTGCAAGCTGGCATGACTACTCCTGCTCTTACAAGGTAATTTTCAGAAAGTTTGGTTTAGCCTAGAACCCAAATTGTCATGTGTTTAGGCTTAAAATCCAATCTGTATAAGAGTAGGAAAAAACATTACTGTACAGATTTATTGTCTAGTTGCTCTTCAGTAAAGCCTGAGGAAGGTACCTACTCTCTAACTCTCAGACAGTTTGGTTTAGGGGAGAAAATACATCTTTTTTTAATATTAGAATATTATATATTAAAACATAGGCCTTCTTTAATAGTAGATGATATGTTTACAAACATAGAACCTTGGTGCCGAACCAATAAAATAATTTTAATTCCAGAATCCCCCTATTCATGTTTGTGTCTTTTCTTAGCCAGATTATCCCACTGCAGTCATACTAAGGATGCATTTACTTGTAATGATTAGGATCAGTCTAATTCTATTTTATAATTTACTTGCTTTTTTCCAGCTTTACAAGGTGCTCCTCACTGACTGTGACTTTTCAGAAACAATGGTCAATATTAGTGTCATTCCTAAAGTTGTAGCACATGCATCGTGCTTCCTAAACACGCCCATTCCAGGCAAATACTCATTTTGCTTTTTCTCATCTGCTTGTGTCAGTGTTCCCCTTTTATCACTTGCTATCATTCAGGCTCCTGCACTTTCTGAATCTGTTTTGGTTATGTTCTTTGTCCCTCAATAGAAGTGGCAGTAACCAACAACTTCTTCATGTAGTAGTTTCACAGATGTTCTGCATCAAAACAGCAGCTTCCAAAACTAGAGGGAGGTGACAAGCTGGTCCAGCAGTTTGGCCCTGGAATATGGATACACCTAAAATTCTGGAAGGTGGTGGTGGGGATTACATTCAAATAATGACGAGGAAGTCAGGAATTTCTCTGCACAAAACAGATATACAAGAGGGAAATTTCTGCACAGAAGAGCATTCTAGGGTTGGTTTCTTTGGTGGTGGGTTTTTTTCCCCCCCCATTCTGAATGAAAATGCCTATATATCCACTGTAGAGTCTGAAACGTAGGCTCTGTTCCCTTGACATCCCTTTATCCTTCTGCTAGGTATGTGCAACTTTGGAGGTCTCAGTCGTGGGAAATCTTTCTAAAAGTTTTCTTCTCCTTTGTGTAGTACACCAGAAGTTTGCTGAAAGCATGGAGTTCAGTATGTCTGTTGCAACAGTAGCTTGGTTACGGTCCAACTGAGAATAAAACTAGTATTTTAAAAGACTTCACAGAATAGTACCTTGCCCCCATGATGGCCTTTTGTTCCCAGGGGTTTAAAAAAAAAATAATCTGTGGATACAAGAAGGTGGGATTTTGTTCCATTGCAGTTTTCTGGCCTTCTGTTACTCTGTTCTGCTGTAGTGAAGCAACATACATTTGTGCTAGTGAAATCCTACAGTGGATGTTCTTGGAAAGTAAATGTGAAAATGTCATTAATGTGATGAAATCTGTAATTGGATTTGCATCTGTATTAGTGAACTTTTCCTTCACTGTTAAGTCCATTCCACTGACTAGTTATACAGTACAGTGTCCCACTCTTAAGATGTAAAAGCGAAACTTGGTAATGAAAAGAGAAAGCTGGTTGCTACAGGAAATTTTGCACAGGTGCAGCTTTACACAATGTAGTGAGAGGGCTAACTGCTTGTCTGGGGTCGTGGATTCAAGTTGCATTCACAATCTGGACAGTTTCTTTAAAGGTATCTGTGTACTGTGGTGATCCTAAACAAGTTCGAAGAGGTAATCCAAATTTTGCATCTTAACTATGCAGTGTTACGCATGATGCATCAGTGATGCACAAAGTAAACAGTAATATGGGAATCAACCATCACCCACTAAAAAACTTTTAAAAAGAAGTCTGGAGACCTTTGTCTGCTTTCTTAACTTTGGGCTTTATTCAGCATTCATCAAGCATGTATTAAGTGCACCTACAAACCAGCTCAGTGAATGTGATACATCATGAAGATCCTCTGCCACTATAAATTAGACATGTTCCCTCAATTAGATATATAGACAGCGCAGTAGTTTGAACAGATGTATACATTTATGCACATGCACACACAAATACACAGAGCTTGTTAAATTTTCATACTTTGGAAAAATAAAGTCTTAAAAGATTTAGAGTCAGGATGCCTCCTGATGCTGTTTCTGCAACTTCCAACGGTTCCTTGCTTCAGTGGCAAGCTGTTGCCAGGCTTAGTTTGTGAAGATCTTTGAGACATTCAGTTAAATGGGAAGTACATCGTAGTAACAGTTTTAGTCATATAAATAATAAATTTTGAAAATGTTACCTGTATCTGTTTGCCTGTTCACTCTTCCTGGCCCTTTTTACTTCATTCTTTACGCTTTGTTTTTTTTGCAACCTTCAGAAAGTTATATTCATGGTCATACTTGGAAGCAACCCTGCAGATTTTGATTTATATGCATGTCTATTGTGCAGACAAATATAGGAGAAAACAGTTTTGTTTCACTTGAAGATGCCCAGACTGCTCCATTTTTTCCCTCAGATTCCTCTAAGTCAAGCAGTAGCACTTTCTAAATTTGAGAACTAAATACAAAATGTTTTGTCAGCAGTGATCTGACCTTTGATGTACCTGGTTCTGAACATAACTCTCTGTCAGGTCTTTCAAATGCGTTCAGATACAATAAATCACTTGCTTTCATGCTTACAAGTAGAGTGAGGAAAGCAGGTCTCAGTGAGAGACAGTGAATAAGATACATTTCCCGGAGCTTATAAACAAACCTATAGGGTGACACATCCATAGTGATACCAGATCAGTGTAGAGCTCCTTTATCTTGGCAGTAGATAAACTTTCGTTTTCTTCCCACCCCCCCACCCCCCCCTATTTATAGGTGAGGATAATGATGATTGTTTAGTGGGAAGAGAGTGCTTCTCTATTTCATCAACTTACTAGTCACTGATTCTTTCTCCACCCCGAACAGCAGTGTAGCTGAGAATTAATGTTGAAAAAAGTTAGGTTTACTAGCTCTTTTCCTGTTTGCTTTAAAGGAGAGAAGCTGCACCTGACAATTAGGATAGCAGTTTTGAAAAGCAGGATCATCCTCTTGATCAGCTGGGAAAAGGGTGAAAATGAGAAGAGATAATTCAAGAGCTGAGTGGCTTTCCCACTGGCATAGCGTAAGGGAAGACTGGTTTCGTGCTTCTTCAAGAACAGACATACTGAGTTGTCTCGCTGTCGCATTTGGTACTTAATTCATATAGTGCGCGTAAGGTAGGCCAGGTCTTGCCCTGAGCCAGAGCAGAGACTGTAATAGGTGCAGCTTTCAACATATCATTTAAAAAAGTATCGTTAAGCATTGCTGTCGTGATGTCTAGTTATGTTGCATCCATAGCCGGGTGTGCTGCTTTGTGGTTTTGAATACCTGTGAGGGTCTCACCTGGCTTGAGCAATACAGTGGGGAAATATGAAGTCAAGCAGCTGCTTCTGAACTAACTTTCCTTAAAACAGCTTCACACTGTGCCTATACCTTTGAGGTTTCTCCAGCTCCTGGTGACAGCCTGGCCATGCTACAGTGGCAGGTTGTCTGGTGGGCAGCGTTGAGGCCTCCAGCGCTGGTGTGGTAGCAGCAGGACACCAGCCACATGAGTAGTTGCATGATCTGAAGAGGGTAATCTTTAATCTAACTCCTCTTTTACAATGTCTGCATTTTAGTGCAAAATGCATTCCTGAATAAATAGAAGATTGATGTAATCATTCTTAGCCAAAACCCTTCAGGTAGTCTCATCTGCATGAGGTAGTCATACCCATCAGGTCGTCTCATACAGGCTTCTCATCTGTATTCTTTTCAGAACATAGCAGTAGCTCGAACTGAGCAATTTATTTCATAAAATCTTCAAATAACTGAAGCATAAAGACTTGATAAAAACTGGGAGCCAGAGCGCTTTTCTTATTCCTTTTTTTCGTATGCCGTCTGTCACAAAAAGTAAGTAAGTTTTCTAAATGCAGGTTTTTTAAACTCACATGTCGTCTTATCTTGACTGAAGTAGGGACTTGAGGAGAGATAGCTGATTGCAGTGTGGATTCTTTTAAATCCAGGTTATGTAAATTACTGAACTTAATGAGGCTTCCATGCTGCCCAAGGGTGCTTGCTGCTGTTCACCATGCATTTCTAACCCTTCCTGTGGCTGTAAAGAGCATCTCTTCCCTTTTGGGTTTTTGTTGCTTCTTTTCCTGTATCTTGAAGATCCAAGGAGTACTGCTAAGCTGCACCTGGACATCAGATGGTAGGATGCCCGTGCAGGACTCCACTGAAGTAAAAGTGTGGCACGTGGCCACTGCATTATTAATAGTCTGAGTCTAGGAGCAAAACAGAAAAATAATTGGGAGAAATTTACCTTTTGTTAATAGGTAGGAAGAAAAGTGACCGTAGGTCAGAGTTACCCTCTTCTTTGCCCAAAGGAAATCTTTATATTCCTAGGAAGTCCATGAGTAAACTTGTGTGTCATCTTTGAGATACTGTAGAGCAATGCACAGATCATCTGAAAACTTACCATTTTTTTTGTTTTTTCTTTGGTGGTGAATAGTGCTCAAATGTGTGAGCTCCAGTGAAAGAAAGCTTGAGTTGGTCAAATGCTGAGCTGTGTTAGAACTGCCTGCAGCTGTTCATACTCAGAATTTCAGTTTGCACTTAATAGTGTGTCATACTAGTGTTATCTGTCAGTTCTACTCAGAACTTTCCTTACTAATTTAATTAATTCACTTCAGCTCGGCTTTTCTTCCTAGAAGCAGAAGAAACAAAAGTGAATAAGATCTGCAGTTCTACCAAGATAATTATCAGCCCAATTGTCAGAATAGTGATGTGCGATAGACATATTTTCATTCAATGTAGCAATCTAACCTGTCAGAAACCAGATTTTTATATATATTTGAGATGAATAAAGGTGACTTCAAATTTCTAACTGGCAGAGCACATAAACAGAACTATGTGGATCAAAGAAGTGTTCTTACATCTGGATTTTGCCATGGCTTTATTTTCCTTTTACCCACCATTTACAAGATCCTATAGCATTGTCATTTTTATGTTTGTATTCATGACGTTCCACCAATGTTACTTATAAAATGTGGAGGAAGAAAGGATGGACCACTTTCATGCAACTCTTAATGTGTCAGAATCTCACACTTGGGACTTCTGGGTTACCCAGCATCAACAAGGAGTTCTGGTTTATTGACTGTAGACTGGTGTGTGTGTATACATACACACATGCATGAAAATTATTGTAGAGTGATGCTAAGGCTGCGTAGTTAATCACATGGGAAACTGTGCTCTGGGGTATGGCCCCAGCCCAGAAAGCAGACATAGTCTGGTTTGTCTTCAGCCAGAGCATGATCTCATTGCAAACAGTTTTCTAATTCTGGAGCTGTTAAACTGGAAAGAAATGGGTATTGCATTTATGCAAACCTGAGATTTTTCTGGGAAGCTTTTAGGATGGGTAGAATTTTACAGAAACAACATATTTCTAACACAATAGCTAGTTGCTTGCTGAGCTGCATGTCCTTCCTGCAAGGCATAGGGACCCATGATCTTCTGAAGATAGTGTTGCCAAATTATTTTTTTTTAATTGCAAAATAATTTCTTCTGTAGCCTTATTTTTGGGAAGCGCTGAACTCTTTTCTGGAACAAACTAAGCAAAGAAAGATATCAAACCAAAAACATTAGTCTGAGGAGAGGTCTTGTCATGGAAATCCTCTGTTGAAATAACTAAAGGTTGGCAAAGTTCTAAGCATCAGAAAGCATTGCCAAAAAACTAGCTCCTCTCGTAATCTGGTTTTCATGTTGTTGGTTGAGGGTTTTTTTGTCTAATGAATGTTCAGCTGGCAGTACTTGATCATGTACCAAGGAAAAGCTAAAAACAAAAAAAAAAGGTACACTGCATAACAAACCAGGAGACTTTGTCCCAGTATGCTGGAGGAAGGAGTAACCAGTCCAAGCTTGCTTCTTGTATTTATTTGGGATTGCTGCCGTGATTATCAGCAGGGACAGGACTAGGAATTGAGCTCCCTGTGTGCACGAAGTCAAAGCGTCTGCCAGCTCCCCGTCTGTTCTCTGGCCGTCCCGTGCCCTTTGACTGTTCTGTGTCGGGGTTGGAGTGGAGGGGAAGGGTCAGGGTCTTAGCTAAAATGGCATCGCTGCCATCGCAGTGTTATAGAAGGAGGGCCCCGGTGAGTGCAGCCTGCGTAGGCAGGCAGCGAGCCTAAGGAGATGAGTGGAGATGCTGTCCTGAGAAGCCTCGTACCGAAGAGGAGGCTGAGGAGGAACTTGACTTTCATGCATTTCTGCTCACAGAAGAGACATCTCATGACCCGAGGAATTTTTCAGTCTAGCACAAGACAGGTTCAAGAACTAGACCACGAGCTTACCATTCATGCTGCAAGACCAAATCAGTGAATGTTAATTAGGACAAAATCAACCGTGAAATGAGGTGGACCATGTTTTGAATCGATCAAAGCAGCTAAATGTTGGAAAAAAAGAGGGTGTTCTTAACTGAATTGAAATCTGGCCAAGTGATTTTTTTGTGTTTAAATGCCATCAACAGTTTGCTGTTTCCCTTTTTATTTTTGTGGGGACTAAAGGAATGGCTGGGAAGAAGCACTAAAGGATTTCACTGTATGATTTAAATGCAGATGTGAAATATTAATAATGTAAGAACAGACATTTACAGGGGGTGGCTATCACGCGTCATAACTTTTCAGTCACCACTAAAACCTGGCAAAGAGCTGGTGCAAAAATCAGAAGATGTGCAGAGAGCAGGTGCTCTGTTCTGGCTGACTGCAGACTGGTGCAGGAGCATTGAGGGGAATCCCCAAGGACTACGTTTGTTTAGATCTGATAGTGCTCAAAGCAAGCCATAAAGATCAGATTTGGGGCATCGAGACCACACATTACTGTGGAAGTAAGATGCCTGAATACTTGTAAAAACATTGTTTAAAATATCTGTGAATGGTGAAGGCTCTGAATCAGAGCTTTGGAGGGTATCTATTCTGCCTTTTGGCTCTGGGACAGGTTTTACCCAGTCATAGGAAGGTTGATCACTGTGTGGGTAGAACAAAATTTCTACCTAACTTGTAAATAAAGTTTACCTTCAAAAGCTCTTAATATCCTATCTTTTTCATTATATTGTTGCAGGTTTGGTTCTGATGAGTTGAAAAAACAGTTCCTCGTACCAACTATAGCTGGAGATTTAGTGGCTTGCTTGGGAATCAGTGAAGCTGGAGCTGGGTCAGATGTCGCAAGTAAGTTAACCTAGCGAATTGCCCATTTTGGACAGCCTGGTATTTTAATGGAAAGAATCTGGTTTCCCTGACCCTTCCCTTTGCCACTATCATTTATAAGAAATGCAAAGGAAGGAAAGTCTGTTGTGGTGAGGGCAAAAAGTAATATTCCAGGAGCAGTAATGCATGCCTCTGATGCATCCAAAAGCAATCAAATTGAATGTATTTGTCAGTGAATCAATAGCTATAACCCCGTATAGGCTGAGCACAACAGATTAATATGCAGCTGTCATGCTGCCCCTGGTTCTCTCCTAGTAGAGAGAGATCTCTCCTGCCGCTGCTGCTGCCTCCCCTTGTTCTCTCTGAGCTCACCGCCAGCAGGGAGGACTCCAGCACCTCCTGCAGTTGCACAGCCACCATCGGTTTTGCAGATCCACATACATACATGATAGGAGGTGAGGTCCGTTCAACTGTACTAAAACTTGCACTTCCTTAAAACAGACCTCTCCACTGAATGTGGGCAAATTGCAGAGCTAGTCTGTTCTGAAAATGATGGCATCACTTTCACAATGGGTTCCTCTCCCTCATTCTTATCTCACCTCAGCCCCTTCCATCGTTCCTGTGCAGCTTAAAGTGTCTGAACTGGTGATTGTTTTATTTAGAGCTAATGAAGAATTTGCCATGTCAAGTCTATTAGCTTTGCGTTTTAGTTACTTTTCATGCAACTATTTTTCTTGTTTTAGTGCAAGAATATGTTTAAAGCACAGACAAATGAAACTATTATTCTGAAGTGCCTGAGGCAGTAGATGATAAGAACAAATTAAAAAAAAATATTGTAGGAAAAGTAACAGATGTCTCATCTGACTGTGAATCGTGGACATCAAGGAAAAGGAAATAACAAGAAACCACTTTTAGAGGTTTTGTTGTTGGACACAGGATGGCTAAGTTGAACACGTTGTGCTCTTACAAATTACTGAGACAACGTCTTCCTGCCGACAAAATTGCTAAGTTTGACAGAAGTTTTTTGATCAGCAGAGTCCTCTGTCCATCTCCTTGACCAAACTTATGTTGTTTTCTCAAGACAAATAGATAATTATTTACTGTTAGAGCAAGGGTCCAGCAGGTAGTTTTCAAGCGAGTTAACAGGGATAATGAAATAATGGGAGTAAGTCTTCCTGCGTGATCCACTGCCGTTTTCCTTTCCAGTTAATTGATTTTGTTCGTAAGAAAAAATCCATAATTTTTATAGACTTGTTTTTCATTAAAATAATTTGAAATTTGAATTTTGCTAATGTAGGAAGTACAACATCATTTATTTTAATTAATGCCTATCTAGTTTAATTAGATGATTATCAGAACTTTCTAAATGTGATTTTAATTTTTTGATGCAGTGTTCCAGATAATAAGTAACATGAATATTCTTTTAGCTGCATCTTGTTTATCATCTAGTTTAATTGGTATGATACACTTGGATTAATACAGTTAAAGAGAAATTTGGAAGCAACTAGGGTTATCTGATGAACCCGGACTGCAGCTGGGAGGCAGACTGCAGGATGAAATGACGATACTTTTTCACATGTCACAGAAGATCTGATCCCCAGTATAAATCCAGAAAACAGCTTACAATGGGTAATTAAATGGACAACTTAGACATAAGCAACAGTAGCTTATGTTCTCAGTAGCAGTGGTTTGCATGAGGCAGAGAGAACATATCATCTCGAGGTGGCCCAGCTTTTAAGTAGACTGAACTGCATGAAACTGCACTCGATAATTCCTTTGGTTTCTCATGCCATTGGGATGTTTGTCTCCCTTATCTAAGTGAGGTAAAGCATAGCAACTGTTCACATGTGAAGGTTGGGGACGTGCTTTTACCATGTGAGCCGGTATATTTTAAACTGAAGAATGATACAGAATAAGGTATGTCTAGCATTATTCTCCTGCCAGTTCCAAAATTACTGAGGTGATGTGAACACAGAAGAAAAAAAAAGTGTTTCTCTACATGAGAAGTGAAAGGTGCCTGGAATTAATTTGTTCAAAATTCAGCAGAACAAAAAGGACTGTATAAACTAGTCTAACAAATTTCAAGTCAATCTGAAAGAGCACCTGTCTGCTTTGAAAAGTAGTTGTTGTATATTGTACATAGTATTGACCATGTACAACGAAACTAGCACAGAGATGACTTAAGAAGCAGAACAGGACAGAGCAGTTGGTATAGAAAGTGTCTTTCTTTAATTTCAGGATTCTTGGTACCACAAAGCATATATATTTTTGTCAGTTTTAATGATTTTGTCTCATTCTATCTCACTACTGTTCCACAACTTATAAAATGTTTTGCTGATAAGCTGTGGGGGATATGTAAGAACACATCATGGAAGACACTTCCTCTTTCTTCAAGTTATGTCGTCCAGGCGACTGCACCAAGTGACCCTGTTCATGTCTACCTTTTCAACATAGATATGTTGCCCCATTTTGTCTCAGTGGAATCCAGTCTTTCTGCTTTTCTGTGTGTAGGTCATCTTTTTAAGCATGAAAACCCAAAATTGCACATGGTGTCTATAATGGAACAAATACTTCTCCAGCCCTAATAGAAATATTACCTTCTGATGTGTAATGTTACACAACAGTTTGCTGGCTTGTGAATCCTGTGATGAGCTATGGAGATCACCTTCATTAGGGATTCTCTATTGAAACATTGTAAGATACAGCAATCGTTCTTACTACTTTGTGCCTAAGTACTTGTACTTGCCCTGTTGAATTTGAAAACTCAAGATCATTCCTTTCTTGCTGGGTGATACCTCAGTTGTCTGTGTTGGTGATGTCTCCCAAGTTTGTGTTACCAGCAAATTTCATTAGTTTGTTCCTATTCTTCTTCTAAAGATCATTAATGGAAATATTCGATAGGTTTTGTCCAAAGGCTGATATCCAAGGAGGAGCTCCAATAGTACCCTTCCTGCACATCAGCACTTCCCCTTTTAATGCAACCTGATGCAATTTCTCCTTTGCCAAGTTCCTTACCCACATTTCCACTTCTGTCCTAGTTCTTATCTTTTCGAAATTTTAACTCATAGTTACCTAGTAGCATCACTTCTAGTTTGCTTGGGTCCAACAGGATTTTTCCTGGTCTGCTTTTCTCTAGAACATCCATTTTTGTAATAAACAAATCAGGTTGGTTTTAAATAAGATACCACTGGTAAACTGAATTCTCTTTTCTTTCCAAATGTTTTCTGAGGCTGTGCAGACTGCCAAACACAACAATCTCTGTTTTCACTAATTTTAATTTCTGTACAGTCCTTCCTGTAGGTGTCTTGCTTTGTCAGCTGTATTCTGTAATCTCATGTGAAAGATTTTTTAGTTTTGAGGTGCCGTCTATATGTCTCATGTTTTTTCTCATTCTCTCTTCATTTCTGTGTATGAAACATTTTTGTTTGCTGCCTCAATCTTCTTCGATTTTGTTGGTTTTCATCTGCAAGATTTAACTTAGTTTGACCTGTGGCAGTTCTTACCGTCTGACCTCCAAACTGTAGCTTACTTTGATGATTAATCTCTTTCCTTTTCTGTAGGCCATCTCCTGTTTTTTGACATGATTATTCATTCAGTTAAACTTGAAGCTATTTCATGCAAGTTTAGGGTTTTTTTTCCTGTGCTGATGATGTAAGTTCCAGCTATGTTTTCTTCATTTTTTACTTTAAGGATATGCGTTTGTCCCGGTTTGAGATAAAACAGAGCCTATCTTTGATCGTAATATTGACCTTAAAAGTTGAAGCCAACTTTGCCTTTTGTCAAATCTACTTAGATGCATGGCTGGACTCAAGAGCACAGTGGAGAAGAAAACTTGAGGCTCAAGTATGTTGTGATTTGAACGGTGAAGTGACCAGCCCTGGTTGTTTCTATGGCACTAGCTGTATCATATGCCTTTTGACAATGCCTTGTGGCCTTTGCTAGAAGGGGCCCTCACACTGTGCTTTGTAAGTTGTTGAGTTATAGGCACTACAAGGACAGTGGTGGGGACCTGCCAAAAATGAGTTATGGAGCACCCACAGAAGTAGCCTTTTCCCAGCACTATGCTCTATCAGGGAGAATAATTACAGTCAATTATTCCAAATTATCTTCATAGCTATATCCCTGAGACTGAGTCCGCTTTACTTTAGTAAATTGTTAAGTAGGTTTTCAAAGCCTGCTGTATTTTAAACATAAAACTTACTTATTAACTTGATCATCTTTCTTCTGAATTTAAAGAGAATCAGCTCTTCATAAGCTGATTTTAAGTAGTCGTTTCTCAAGTGTTTGAAGCAAACTGCCAACCGTCACATCTGGGAATACTTGAACATTCCCATTAGTAAGGCATTTGTTCTATCATCTGTATTTGGGTGGTTAGTCCCCTGTGACGCCATGCTTGAAAGAACTGTTTACATTTGTAATAACATCACAGTGCTCATTGTTCCTCTGCAGACCTTCCATGGGACCTCTATCTAATCTCTTCAGTAGCTGTTCCACAACAGAGATGTGTGATGTAAATCACTGTATATGCTCCCATCCTTTTCACACTACTTCAGTACAGAGTCCTGTTTCTTATTCTGTCTCTTGTGTGTCCTTCGTTTATTATTTAGTCTCCATGTATATGATTGTCCGGTGTCTGCGTCTGTGTATTATGAGCGTCAGTACTTGAGATTCCTTCAGTTTCTTGGCCTTCATTAGTATACAGATTTCATATCCAGTCCCTTGGACAGATTTGGCATAGTCCTTTCATTGACTGAGTAGCGATATGGCTACTGTTTTTATTCACATTAGTACTATCTCTTTCCCTTGCTGTTCATCATTATCTGCTTGTAAGTTCCTTTAGCCATAGCTATATCTGATATTCCCTTGTCTTATACCTTGCACAATTTTCTCCCATCATTTTTGCCGAGTTTCTTCATTAACAAGACTTCTTTTCAGCCATGCTGTCCTCAGTCCCAGTTTACCTTGTAAATGAAGATCAGATACTTGGGTTTGCTTTGGTTTTTGTTTAGAGCCTTTGGGAAGAAGGTTCGTGTGCAGATTGAGGTGGGTGTGTATGAAGGTATAACCAGCTGACTTCAGTGTGTCTGCCCACTCCACTTGGTGTCTGACTTCTACCCTCCAAGTCTACTGCCTCCCTCAGTAGGTGGGCTCTTATGGACTTTATAGCCTCATTAGATTTACAGGTGCTGTTAGGAGTGTGGTAGGGTTCCCTTATACCATCACCTGCTTATAGCTAGGTATCTGTTGGAGAGTCTCCCTCGGTTGGGGTTTTAGTTGAAGAAGTTCAGTTGCAGGGGAGAGCAGCCAGCTCTTTGGAAATTCTGCTGAAGTGTAAATAATAACTAATGATTCACTTGGGCTGTCTGTTGCAGCTAGTGCTGCTTGCAGCATGATGTGAACATTCACGGATGAAAATAAGATTGTTTTTTTGCCAGGGGGTATAAATAGCAGGTGTTTAGAACTACTTCATGTACAGACATTCTTAGCATTTAGACTTGGCATTTCAAAAGTTTACTAGCTTTGAATTTATTACGCCATTCTGACCAAGAACATGCAGGAAGTGCGTGTATGTATATCCTTATGCATACACAGATATTGAGGCTTATGTTTGTTTAAGTCAGCACTCTGAAATTAATGGCCTCCTCAGTGAATTACGTGCACAGTAACAGAAATGCGTAATAGGTCAGCTCAGGCTGAAATGTTTCTTGCTGGAGTGTTTGACGACCAAATTTGCTTAGGGAATGTTTTCTGCTTTTGTCCACTGGGATGAAGACTCCACCTAAAGGAGGGTGAGAGAAGTGGTCTGGGTTCCCTGGCTCGCCTTCCAAGAGTTCTCCAGAGGGGTCTGCCTTTTGGAGCCTGGAAGGGTTAGAGGACTTGGGGGGTATGAAGGAAGAGCCAAATACTAGCTGTCTGTCTGAGAGCAAGGGAGTGACACTGCCAGTCGTACAGGGGTCAGCTTATCCCTCCTTCACAAGAGTAACCCTTCATTTCCTATGTTTTGAAATAGACATCAAGACAACAGCTGTGAGAAAAGGTGATGAATATGTCATAAATGGTGGTAAGATGTGGACTACGTCTGGGTGCCAAGCGGACTGGATGTGCCTGCTGGCAAACACCAGTGAAGGACCTCCCCATCGAAATAAATCTCTCATATGTCTGCCAATGAATCTACCTGGTAATAACACAGAACTCTTTCTCTTATAATGTGATTTTATTGGTGTTTCTGTATATGCCTAATACAAGAAGGAAAGGTGTTTGACAGAAAGGACTGCACCTATAAATGCTTTTCTAAGTGAGGTGTTTCACTGTCATACAAAGTTGGTTCTGAACTGCATTTGCACACTTCCACAAAAAAAAAGTAGGGGACAAGAGGAAATAAGAAGGAAGTTAAATATTTTGCAGACTTCAGCTTGTGACTCCCAAACAATTTTATATGGGGAGTCCCTTTTGCCAAAAATAAACTTATAAAAATTGTTCAGAAACATTTGCATGGGAATATTTCATAACCTTCTGTGAGAATGAAGAGACAAGTCAATGCCAAGGACAAAATTAATGCCTCAAAGAAATCATTAAAAATAGAGCCAACATTTTTTTTGAAAGTTATAACATCCAGTGTCTTAGTTTTGGAGAAGTTCCACAAAACTTTTATCTTGGTTTTCTGTCCCCAAAAGGCATGAAGATGCAAACAGTCCACAAAATAAATAACGTATTACTCTATTTACATAGATCTTTGCTATATATGAACTATATGTAAAATGTTCTTAAATTGTCTTTCCAAAATACTGTTAAACTTTTTCCTGTTTTGTATGAGGACTGGTGAACACAATATATACTTCTTTTTTCAATGAATGGAGGAGTATTTTTAAGCTCTGTCGTATTTCTTCGGAAAATATTGAAAGTGATCCTCAAACATGTGAAAATAAAAGGATAAAGAGTTTAGAGATTTCAAACTTGGGAAATACCTCCCAAAACAATCTTATCCCACATGCCAACACCTGCCTCGCAGGCGCCCATGGGCAGTATCTGACTCCATTAGGGTGTGTTTACTGACCAGCTGTATTGAATCCTAGAAGGATGCAATGCTGTGCTGTGATTGTGTTGGGTGGGTGGTCCTGATCTTCCTCCGATAACCATCCTCCACCACCCAGCCTGGTGGGCTTGCTGAAGAGAAGTGCAGGTATACCCAGGTTGCTTCATGGCTGTGCTCTGCAAAGGGATCTTTTTGCCAGGGCTCTGCTATCATTTAAATCAGTTTAAATTACAAAAATAGTCTGCGAGTTAAATATGGGCTGGAGTGAAAGCTTCAAAGATCTTGGAAGTAGGGATTTGTTTTTGAAGATGGCTAGTAATTTGGGTGAAGACACTGATAAAATACATCCTAATCTAAGGGTACTAGTTTCAGTGGTACAGCCCACACGGTGTCTGTTCCTGAGTAGCCTGCAGACCTTGCAGCAATAATGTGCTGCATGCATAAAGGGCATCATTCAGAGAGGATACCATTAAGGTTATGTGGGCGAGGACCTTTTGCAGTTTTAACACCTGCTCAAAATTTTTTAAACCTTTTTGGTTTTCACTCATTTTAATATTTTAAAAAATATGTAATATATTCATTTGTTTAATAGATAAAATTTAATATAGTTAACACATTTTTTATATATAACATATATTTACTATATAGTCATGTATATTAATGTATTCATATATTACTATAAAATATTAAAACCTATGACATTTTTGTTCATTCAATTCAGAGTATTTTACATACAAAATATATGTCATTATCAGCATTCCCCATATAGGGACACAACCATGGTGGTGAAGTGCAGGTCTGTACATTCACTTCATGGATCAGACTGAGAACAAAACCCAGGTCTGCAATGCTGGAAAAGAGGGTGATGAGAGTACTTAAGGGAATGTCTTGTAAGGGAATTTCCATATGGATTAAGCGAAGCAAGTGAGCTGCCTCAGAAATTAAGCAAGTTCAGAGCGGGTTGTGAGTTTCTACAACCTCTGCTCATGCAAGAGAGGCTTTGAATGGGAGCTCACAGAAGATGGACCTGAGCTGCTTCACTAGTTGTTGACTTTGTCCTTATTGATAAGTGATGAGCAAACATACAACTTAGAGCCAAAATCTCCCTGAAGTTCCAGGTAAACTCACTTATCAGCCATCTGCATGAAGTCCTCCTTGTGATTTTTCATGGAAGGGTCAGAATGCAAATGCAATACTACTTCTTTGAGATCAGTTTTCCAAAAACAACAAAGCAGCCAACCCACTGTTAGAAGCAGATCAGATATAGAGAAATTGACTTGGAGGTTTTCAGCTACTTTGCTTGTTCCAAAAAGACACAAGAGTCATTGTAGCTTTAAGGGGGGTGTTGTTAGGTCACACAGCCCGTACACAGACCTTCTTTACCTTTGGTAAATAGATTTTGAGTAGAAAAATTGCCTGAGTCACCTGAAGCTGATCTGCAGAAGTGTAGCAGTCTTCCTAGAAATAAAAATTGGACTCCTCAAAGTGTATATGCTTTCATTCTTCTGTGTGATACAGATACTGACCTCTAAAGGGGTCACTGGTGACCTTTTGAAATGAAGTATTTAGTCGGTCCATTGTGCTCAGTGGGTGGGTCATATCAGAAATGAGATTTTTCAAGAAGACAAGGAGGAAAATTATGAAAAAGGCTGCCATTTGACACAGATGTAAGGAGGAAGCTCCAGTTGTTTTGATACATCCTTAGGATGTCTGTCTGCCAAAGATTGTGCTCCTTGGAGGGCAGCAGACCAAGACTGTACGGGAAGTGTCTGGAGGACATTGCTGAATGATGCATTATCAAGCGTCTGTAGATGTATGTGTGTCAAAGCTCAAGAACGAGTGCAATGGAGAATGAGTGTGTTACATCTGACTAACTGCTGCAGTCACCGCCTATATGGTAGGGTAGGAAGGGATCCGTGGCGCAGCAGTAACTCGTTCCTTCCTAGCAGCTGGGAGGACATGGGACACTAGTCCAGCATTTTGCACAGAACTCTTAATTGTTTCATACTTCTATGATGTGATGATAAGAAAAAAAAAAAGTTCCAAGTCTGAAGGCAAATTACTAACTTAACAACTGGTAGTTTATTGGAGATACGAAGTAGGGTTTGCTTCTTCTAATGGTAGGTGTGTGCAGTGTCTATTCTGGGGTGAAGCAAATCGTGGTCTAGATTTGACAGACACTGCTGAATACATTTCTCATAAAGGGATTTTGTATAATGGCAGTGTGGATTCACAGTAGATATCCAAATTAGGTGAATACTCCTCATACTAATGATGTCTCAAAAAAAACCCCCAAAACCTGAATTTCTCATATGATGAAAGAGAATCTAACAAGTTATAAAATGTCTGTGTGTGAGATTTATAGACAAATGGCTTGCAGCTCTAATCTGGTAACTATTTGTGCACTGGTTTGTCCTCTGAGTCCACAGATAGTGCTAGGGTAGATTGCAAGGAGGAGATAATAGAGTGAATAGCATCCAGGAAAGGGGAAAGAGCATGTTTCTCAGGTTGCAATTTAAAATCTGCCTCTTTCCATTTGTAATGGCACTAAATGATGTCAGGAGAGAGAGACTGCCTTTCTCTCAAGATAGAATATAGGAAATAAAAGAGATATTGTCAGAAGGCTGGAAGAGTGGGAGAAAATGAAAAATCAAAGACACCTGGGAAGAATTGCCCAGGAAGAGATATAGCAATCTGTCTCAGTGAAACTGGTGCAAGTAGCACAAATGGCTCTGTTAGAGTCATTTTAGTAAGTCAGGCACTTGGCCTTACTAGATTGAGATGTGTGTTATTGGATGGCTTGTGATGTATTTAATACAGGCAAACTCCAGGAGTTGTCTGGGCAGATGACTTCTACTGCAGCTGGTAATTTTTAGTATATAGTACCCCTTATGAAAAGAATGAAGGTAATTAAACTAAGTAAAGGAAGATTTTGATGCCCGTATTGCAGCCAAAGAGATGATTATGTATCATTGCCTTCAAAGAAGAGAAAATGTAGAGCATTTGCTAACAACAGAAGGGGCACAACATGAGACTGATGCCATTTGACCTCCTTCTGAATGAGAAACTTGAATTAATCTAAGAGGAATTGAAACTGGTAAGGCACAACAAAGGGGGGATGCTGCTGGATTCAGGAAACTTGAACACATGGCCCAATCTGGAAGAAGTATGGATAGAAATCATGAGCACATTTAGCTTCTCTAACCAAACCTGTAAGAGCTTTCTTGAATAGTTGTTGTTGTATGTGCATCTGGGGAAGTACACAACATGATTGATTTAGCAATATAAAGAACTGAGCAGTTGTACTTTTTCCACCAGAGTCCTTAGTAAATCACCCACTAACAAGAGAAGGAATTGCATCTTCACATGGGTGAGGAGCAGTGATTGCATAAAACCAGCTGGAAGTAGACCAAAGACATGATCTCTGAGACTCTCAAAGAAACCAAGCAGTAATATTTCAACAGGAAAAGATGTTCCAGAAATCATTTGGGCCTGTAAATGGTTCAGTGTGTGTTTGTTTTGCTCTGAGTTTAATACAGAAACAAACCACAAATGCTTTTTTGGAATGACTGGGTGCAAATTGCTGGATAATTTTCAATCCAAGAGTCAAAAATTTTTATCCAGCTGTCCTGATTTTCTTCCTGCGTTGAACACATATCAAAGCAAGTATTCCTAACACATAATCTGTTTATAGATTGGCTGGTAGAGAAAAATATTTAGTGGAAGGCGTGGAAGTCTATATGGACCTTATTCTGAGAGCAGTCTTGGAATTTGGAAGTAGTGTCAGTATTTCATCTCCGTGGAGAGATTAAACTTGCTATAACCTTATTCAATGCAGCCAGAGAGAGTGAATTTGAAGGGAATGACTGCCAACTTCTTCTGCCTGCAGAACCAAAATAATTTTCACATGGCTGAAGGCCTCCTGTCAGTAGAAGTTGAGATGTCTATATTAGTTCAGAAAGAGATGTTCACTGAAAGTCATGAAGGATAGCAAGGTACAAACAAGAACAGAGAGGGACCACAGCAGTCTGTGTGGTGACCAACTCCTACCAAGCTGCGTTAGAGAGTAGTACAGGATTGAAAACAAAAAGCAGAATAAAGAGGAAAACATTACCAGAATACCTTCTCATAACAAAACTGGTTAGAATACTACGTACGTGGGTAGTGAAATGTTTGGTTTTCTGCAAAGACATATATGTTGATTTGGAGGACTGTTTTTCTACATATATTGACTTAGCAGATGCAATCAGCATGTTTTGCACAGATCCTCATACCTGGTTGTTGGTCTCCGTTTATCTCTGAAACATTCTTGACTTCCACCCTGAATATTCACATTAGCCCCAGAGCAGCAAGGAAGTAAAAACTGAACTCAAGCAATTTGCCATAAAAAAAATCAGCGTATGTCTGTTAAACTCTCACGGCACAGTGGTAAGCCATGCTTGCATCTGAACAATAGCAAGAGAAAAATTGTAGCTAGAAAAAAACAAACAACAGGAAGGAGTCCTACCTGGTGTGACTTTGTAGCTGAAGTCTTACATGGCCAAACCTGAAGGAACCAGGTTCGTCTCCAACAGACTGTTGCACGTGGGGTCAGAGTCAGTCCTGTGTAGGGAGGTCTGTGGGGAAGCAAACCCTCTTCACGAGCATGTCCACATGAAAATTCAGAGGAATGAATTATGATCATTATGGACTTTTCTATGACTGCTTAGATGAACTAAACTATTTTGTAGGCCATCGTAAAATACATAGTTTTAACAAAATTTGGAGTTGATATGGAATTGTTGGATGGGTGTAGCAGTTATGAATTTGAGTCTAACTCTTTATTATTAGGAAAAAGTGATGTGGTGTGATTATAAACTCTCTCTTCTACGGCATAGACTAAAAAGAGGAGGATAAATGTGGAAGAGGAAAGGAAGAGGATTTCCAGGAGGGAAAAAAAAGTTGCAGCTTAAAACATAGCTCTGCTTTTGTCATTATTAAATATTTCTCTACTATTTCACAGCAGTGCAGGCACTCAGCAAATACTGCTAAATTGCACTCCTGAATTTTATTATAGTGCACTAAAAATCAAACACAAGCAAATAAATATTGCACTGTTTCAAGACGTGGATGAAGCAAGATTATTACTACTAGTAAACAATTATTATTTGGGGACATAATGAAAAGTGGGACCTTCACAATTGCAGTTTCTGATTTACTAGTTAAATAAAATGGAAAAACTCTTAAAAATAGGATGCAGGCCATTTTACTCTTAAATTCCAGAATACTGTTATGTTTTTCCTATGGGTAGGTTTCACTGTAGTCTTGGCACATACCTTCACATCTGCAAACTTTACTTTCTTAAAATGTTGTACTTGTACATAGAGCTTCTATTTGTTGTGGCCTTTCTAATACCCCTTTTTCTTCAGGCGTTCATGTTGCTAAAAAGATAGACAAACTGGGCATGAGGTCATCGGACACAGCTCAGATCTTTTTTGAAGACGTAAGGGTCCCCAGCAAAAACCTCATCGGTGAGGAAGGAAAGGGTTTTACGTATCAGATGTTGCAATTCCAAGAAGAGCGGCTGTGGGGAGTAGCCACTGGTAAGTCATCGTTCGTGCTTCTGGGGCTGGGCAGGGACACAGGGGTCACCCTTCGCATGAATAACAGCACTTTCTTTTTATTGTAAACTGCAAATGAACTATTACAATCTGTTTTTGAAATCTGTCACAGCCTGGATACAGACAACCTTCCTTTACTGTAGGAAAACTTGAAATAGAAAATATTTTGTGAGGCATCCCAGAGGCTGGTTTTGCCTTGTTTCTTTCTCTTGGTGCTTTTCTGCTGATAAGACAATATGGCATCATTTTATGTCTGCTCCAAATATAGGCTATCAAAATACTGGCATGAAATAGAAGGACAGTGACTCTTCCTTTGGTACAGTAAACTATGATGTTTATCCTGGATTTTAGAAAATTAACTTAGTGGCTGTGTAAAGATGTGGCTCTTACAGGATGTAAGAGTTTTGTTTTATGGATCTGTTTTACCTCTGTGCACTTTGGACGTAAGCGGTACAGCACCAAATTCCTTTCCCTGAAGTTACTCGGTCACAGAGTTCCTGTTGCTATGAACTCAGGCCGTACTCTAATCCGCATATTTGAGTTATATGAATTCTGGATATTCCAGGTAACCAGATCCAAGTCTGGATTGTCCATTTTCAGCCTCCCAACCTTCCTCCCTATCCCACAGTCTTTGTTTCTTCAGCTTAAATATGATGTGGTTCACTGTAAGAAGATTGGTCCTCTTTAAATTTCAGGGTTGTATAAATAATCTCATCATATTCGTGCTCCTCTGCATACCCTGT
The DNA here is from genome assembly GCA_013398815.1 of Ibidorhyncha struthersii. Taxonomy (NCBI): domain Eukaryota; kingdom Metazoa; phylum Chordata; class Aves; order Charadriiformes; family Charadriidae; genus Ibidorhyncha; species Ibidorhyncha struthersii. Next base: position 228,321 of record VZSZ01011425.1, on the reverse strand, counting down.
CTGTGTGTTGCTGTCTGTGTGTGGCTGAGGAATCGGGAACTCTGAGAAGTGATTTTCTGATTCAGCGACCAAATAAAAAAATCACTCCCTGTTGTGGGTTGATCCCAGACCAAATATTTTAGAGTTCAGATGCTTTAAAAAATCTTTGGTTTTGGCCAAAATTCCTAGTTCAGCCTGAGATAAATAGTAAATGTGGGAGCAGTTTTAGCAAAGAATAGGAGGTTAGGCTTGCAAGGGATGCCACCGCCAGCTCAGGCAAGGAGGAGACGTGGTTCTGCTGCTGGTTCTGCTTCAATCAAAGTGTACACAGACTGCAAGGATGTGCATTGTGCATTTTTATGCTCAGTTTGAAGTCTAAGTTAATCAAAACAGTCAGAAATGCTGGGTTGCAGTGATAGTCCCCAAGCAGCAGAGTAGCCCATGGTATATTAGTCATGCCCCAGGCAAAAGTGACGTGCACTGACAGCATCAAAACACAAAGCCTGGCAGGTTAGATCACTCCTGTTAAAACCACTGGCAGCTTGGTACTGTCCAGCCTTGCACAACTGCCCGGCAGTCACCGTGCTCTGCCAGGAAATGGGACACCGGGTTTCAATTCTTCTTTTTGCCCAGAACAACACAGCGGGAGCTGGTGAACCCTTTTCCCTGGATGAGCAGTCTGGGAAGGGCACCTTTGCTCCCCCTGCCATGGCCAGGCAGGCACCATCAGGGAGGACTCATAGAATCACAGAGTGGTAGGGGTTGGAAGGGACCTTCAGAGGTCATCTAGTCCAACCCCCCTGCCAAAGCAGGTTCACCTAGAGCAGGTTGCACAGGTTTGCATCCAGGCGGGTTTTGGATATCTCCAGAGAAGGAGACTCCACAACCTCTTTGGGCAGGCTGTTCCAGTGCTCTGTCACCCTCAAAGTAAAGAAGTTTTTCCTCATGTTGAGATGGAGTTTCCTGTGTTCCAGCTTGTGCCTGTTGCCCCTTGTCCTGTCACTGGGCACCACTGAAAAGAGGCTGGCCCCATCCTCTTGACACCCGCCCTCTAGATATTTATAAGTGCTGACGAGAGCTCCTCTCAGTCTTCTCTTCTCCAGCCTAAACACGATCAGGTTTCTCAGCCTTTCCTCATAAGAGAGGTGCTCCATTCCCTTGATCATCTTTGTAGCACTTTGCTGGACCCTCTCCAGCAGTTCCCTGTCCTCCTTGCACTGGGGAGCCCAGAACTGGACACAGTACTCCAGATGCGGCCTCAGCAGGGCAGAGTAGAGGGGGAGGATGACCACCCTTGACCTGCTGGCCACGCTCTTTTTAATTCACCCCAGGAGACCATTGACCTTCTTGGCCATAAGGGCACATTGCTGCCTCATGGTCAACTTGTCCACCAGGACTCCCAGGTCCCTCTCTGCAGGGCTGCTTTCCAGCAGGTCAGCCCCTAACCTGTACTGGTGTAGGGGGTTATTCCTCCCTAGCTGCAGGAAGGGCCTCAGAGCTCACCAAGGGAGAGGGAGTTGCCTTCTGCAGCATGGCGGCTGACCTTGCTGGGCCGCCTGGTTTTGCTTTTATCCACTGATATAAAATGCATGAAAGCACTGGGAGCAGGGACAAGACCCAAGGTTTGAGCCACATTGCAAACTTCAGAGGTAACCAGTTGTGGTAACCAAGAAAAAAGAGTAACCAGTGTTCAGAAGGGAGCCAGGTGCTTAATGGATGCAGTTTGTTACACCAGGATATCTAGCTGTTAACTTCCAGTCCTGCAAATGGTTTTACATATGTCCAACCACAAGTGTTTTGCTGAAAGCTCAGATGTGCAAAACTATGTATGTGCCTTCAGTAGTTTTGTGATGAGGTCTGCATGTGTAATCCTAGTCCTCACTTCTGGCCCTCAGAAGGACGTTTCTGTTCCTCCCCAGTTCATGACTATTCATGTGACATTGAAAATCATCAATCTGCTTTTAAACACTTTAGGGACTAGTCCTGGCATCCTCACTTTCACTGCTTCCTAGAATTTAGAAGAAGCAGTTGACTGCAATTCTTTTCCTTCTTTCCTTTTTGGACATTGTTTTGCTTTGTGGTGTTTGGGGGTTGGGTTTTTGTTTTATTTTTTTGTTGTTTTTATGTATTTTTAGTATCGAGTATCATGTGCTCTAGTCTTCTCTTTGTTTATTAGTTATCTTCTTTGTGGCCAGATTTCAGAACCTGTGGGGAGTTTCCTTCATTCTTCACCTTCCCCCCCCCCCCC
>VZSZ01011425.1:201152-223183 GCA_013398815.1 Ibidorhyncha struthersii | reverse complement strand
AGTCTAGAGAAAAGAAGACTGAGGGGGGATCTTATCCATACGTATAAATACTTAAAGGGAGAGTACCAGATNTGGAGGTGGTGTTCCTCAGGGGTCAGTACTGGGTCCAGTCCTGTTCAATATATTCATCAATGACCTGGATGAAGGGATAGAGTGTACCATCAGCAGGTCTGCTGATGACACAAAACTGTGAGGGGTAGCAAAACACAAAACTGTGAGGGTCCAGCAAAGGGCTACTAAGATGATTAGGGAATCAGAGCATCTTTCTTATGAGGAAAGGCTGAGGCACTTGGGTCTTTTTAGTCTAGAGAAAAGAAGACTGAGGGGGGATCTTATCCATACGTATAAATACTTAAAGGGAGAGTACCAGATAGATGGGAACAGTCTTTTTTCAGTGGTGCCCAATGATAGAACAAGCGGTAATGGGCACAAACTTGAACATAGGAAGTTCCATCTTAACGTGAGGTGACAGAGCACTGGCACAGGCTGCCCAGAGAGGTTGTGGAGTCTCCCACACTGGAGACATTCAAAACCCTGGATGCAGTCCTGTGCAACCTGCTCTAGGTGACCCTGCTCTGGCAGGGGGGTTGGACTAGATGACCTCTGAAGGTCCCTTACAACCCTGACCATTCTGTGATTCATCATCTAGTTCCAATCCCAAAACATTCTTCCTTATGTTCAATCTAAATCTACCCTCTTTCAGTTTAAAACTGGTGGTCCTTGTCCTGTCACTTCAGGCTCTGGTAAAAAGTCTCTCTCTATCTTTCTTATAAGCGCCCCTTATAAATTGAAAGGCTGCAACAAGGTGTCCCTGGAGCCTTCTCTTCTTCAGGCTGAACAACCCCAACTCTCAGCCTTTCTTCATAGGACAGATGCTCCAGCCCTCTGCTCATCTTCATGGCCCTTCTCTGGACCTGCTTTATCAGGTCCATGTTTTTCCCATGCTGAGGGCTCTGGAGCTGGATGGGGTCTCACCAGAGTGGAGTAGAGAAGGAGAATCACCTCACTCGACCTGCTGCCCACGCTTCTTTTTATGCAGTCCAGGACTGTCCTTGGAAGATTTACTCTGTTTATTTCTCTGTGCAAATGGCAGTTTCAGGAATAAGCAGAAGGGCAGTGATGGCAGCTGAGGAAACGGGAGGGTGGATCAGCTGGCGCAGGAAGGAGGCAGAGAGGCGGATACTGTGAGAGCAGTTTTCTCAGGCCCCCCACACCCAGAACTGATGCGTCGTGACAGCCTGAGCAGAGATGGGCCCAAACCCCTTCATGATCTTCAGCCCTTTTTGCCAGCAGGACGTAAATAGGTTCTGTTCTGTTCCTTTCCACCCGGTCCTGCTCCTTCCTCCTCTTTGCTCTTTCCTGTCTCTTCTTTCCCTGGTGCTGGGAACCACACGAGCCGAGCCGTGCTGGAGCACCTTGCTCTGACAGACCAACACAAACTAATCCCTGGTTCTTATCCCTCCCACCTCTCTTCTGCTCTCCTAGCGCTGGCATGTTCTGTTCAGTTTCCCTCCCAGCAGCTCAGACTCAGCTCTGTGCTTCCCAGGTGTCAGTCTGGGAGCAAGGGACAAGAGGTCCCGAGGTGCTTCTTGCTCTTTCTTTAGCATCTCTCAAGCTGGAGACCATAGACACACAAGTGAAAAAGCTGTTAGTGTTACACATGCTACGGTGTTGTGTTACGTGGTCCTTTGGAAGAACAGGGATGTTCCTCTGTACAAGAGATATCCCTGAAAACAGTAATTTATTTTTCTGTCCAGAAAACCAGCATTAAGGTGGCAGCACAGTGTACTAACACAGAAGAAATGAGGCCATTATTGTGTGTGCTTTTTCGAAAAATAAGCATTGAGGCTAGTTGTTTGAGAAAGAAGGGGAAAATATTTAAGGAATGAGAAAAGCTGATCACCTTACGGAATGTGGGGACAGCATGTGAAAAACAGCGCTCTGTAAAAGGGCTGGTGAATGATCACGGCAGGGGGCGATTGGTGGGATGCAGAGTCTGCATATGACAGCAGTATAGGGATGAAGTTTAAACAGAGGTGATCTTGAGAGGGATGCAAAAAGGAATATGGAGGCACGCCAGGCTCCTGTAAAGACCTGTCGTGTGAGTAACTGGCAGGTGGGAAAAGGGATTTTGTCGTAGTCCAGGGCTTGGTTGTATTTTGCATTTCCGATTCAGAGTTTTGTGGTTTAGATTCTAAATGTGACTGGATGTGGATATGCATGTTTTGAAAAGAGAATATGTGACCTTTCTTATACAGTTGGCTTTGTGAACTCTCTCCCTCTCCGTACTGCTTGCCATCGTGACATGGGTCCACATTTGCCAAACAAAATTCTCCACAAACTCAACACCTGCTGTTATTATTATTGTCTTGCTAAGCTGCAAGAGACTGATAGCTTAGCCCTTCACTTCAAGGCTGGTTTGCCTTGGAAAAGAAACTTTTCCCTTCTTGTTTAAAACAGGGTATCTCTAAGTTTTCTCAAAAAGTAGCAGCAAACTAGTTCTCTTGCTTTAAAGCAGTGTCTGCCATCTCTCTCACCTGTCTTCCAGCAGTATCCTATTTTGAGTCTGGTTCCATTAGAGGCACTGTTTAGCATTTACTAAAAGCGGCTGTGAATCTTAATGTTCTTCCCTTCCTTTCTATACTGGGATCTGATCACAGAATGCAGACGTAGTAAGCAGTCTGTTGTGTTCCTTGATCTTGGCATAGGTTTCTGCCTTCTCCCTGAAAGCTTCCTTGAATTTACATTTCTACAGCCTTGCTCAGTGAGCACGCTGTCTGCCTTCAGATTTTTGTTCGGGATTGTAACAGACCTTCAGGACATGGGTATTATGGAAAGCAGGAGTTGCCACAAGCTTTTGCTAGGGTGCCAAATGAGGCATTAAGGATCAAATTTACATACTCGTCATTACATACTGCTCTCTATGATTTTCCTTCCCTCCTCCCCACCCCCCTTAACTCTCCAAGTTTTGGCAGTTTGGGGCTCAGGTGAAATAGGGATAAAGAGGTCTTCAAGGTACAAGGAAATAACACTTTTTTTTTCAGAATTGAAACTGCACCCCAAACTGACCCTATGGAATAATTTACTTTAGAAAGCCTGATGTATTGTTCGTAATGTGAAAAAAGATCTTTTTCAACAAGTAGAAAAAGAACTAGCTAAAATGATGTCTTGTTCCGTGCTTTGTTTCTTCAAGTCCTGACACCGCTGGAAACTGTAATACAAGAAACTATTGACTACACTCGCCAGCGGAAAGTGTTTGACCAGTCCGTCCTGCACAACCAAGCCGTGCACTACCGCCTGGCCGAGCTGGCAACCGAAGTGGAGCTCCTGCGCTCGCTGCTGTACCGCACCGTTGGTGAGCTCCCACATCCGCCTTCCCAGATGTTGTTCTCTTTGTGCAAAGAACGTTGTCAGGCTAAAGGAACATGGGGAGGTGCTTGCCGGAGAGGCAGGCTGTGATCAGTGACTCTGTGTGTATAACTGTGCTTTTTTATTCCTTTTTTTATTTTATTAGCTCTCTATGTGGAAGGCAATGATGTGACAAAATTTGCTTCCATGGCTAAGCTAAAGGCAGGTCGTCTGGCCCGTGAAGTGACTGATAGCTGTCTCCAGTTTTGGGGAGGAATGGGATTCACCAGCGAGGTTCTGGTGAGCAGGTTTTACAGGTAAGCAAGTGAAAATAGGAAATGGCTTTACTGAAATTTGGCCTTTTAAATGTCTCACTAAAAGATCACCCACTAGAAAAGGGCACCAGCACCTAGCCGGTGTGAATTGTATTGTTCCACTGAATGGCATGTCACTGGTGTACGTTGTGGATGCAAGGGCATCCACAGTCCCATTGACTTTGGGGTGACCTGTGTGAGTGTCAGGACGTAGCCTGACTATTCCTTTGCCTAATCTTGGCTTTGCATTACAGTGGTGTAGTTGGAACTACTCACAGGTTAGCTTGAATGTCAGGTGAAAGAAGTAGACTTCATGTCTTCCCTGATGGTCCTCTGGTACCTGCCAGACAATAGGACAAGGGAAAAATGGGGAAACCTACCAACAAGTGATTTTTTTTTTTTGTCTTTGCTCTTTGTTTGCTTGTAGTCTTGAGTACGAGAACAGAACTAAAACAAAGCAGAAGCTTTCTTCTAAAACCAATGAAAATCAGCTTTATCTTTTTTCCCCAAATATATGTGTGAATCTGGAGTTCACCATTAGGCTCCTGCACTAGTCTTTTTCTGATAGCAATCTCCACCTGATTAGTCACGCCAGATGCCATGTGAGATGTATGAGAGATGTAGCTGCATACAGCGACTTGTTAGATCATTAAAACACTACAGAGGACTTTCTGCAAATTAATTAAAGTCCCTTCAGATTTTATCATGTGTCTACTTAGAGCAAAATTCTCTCTAAGCAAACAGTTTTCCTGGCAGCTGGTAGGAAAAATCTGGCCCCGGACTCTTATATTCTGTAGAAGGACCGAAATGGAACTTGTCTTTTCTTGCAGTAACAGCTTTCAGCCTGGAGAAGAGAAGGCTCCAGGGAGACCTTATTGCAGCTTTTCCGTACTTAAAGGGGGCCTGCAGGAAAGATGGGGACAAACTTTTTAGCGAGGCCTGTTGTGATAGGACACAAGGGATAATGGCTTTAAACTAAAAGAGGGTAGATTTAGGCTAGATATAAAGAAGAAATTTTTTACAGTGAGGGTAGTGAAACACTGGAACTGGTTGCCCAGAGAGGTGGTCGATGCCCCCATCCCTGGAAACATTCAAGGTCAGGTTGGACGGAGCTGTGAGCAACCTGATCTAGTTGAAGATTCCCCTGCTTATTGCAGGGGGGGTGGACTACATGACCTTTAAAGATCCCTTCCAACCCAAACTATTCTATGATTCTGTGATTTCAGTTCAGCCCTTACATACACAATACCTAATCAAAGGTTAGCAAAATTAGTTAGTGGTTCTGTTAGTTGAAAGTTGTGGTAAATGTATCTGTGTAAAGTGAGAGCAGAACACTTCAAAAAAAAAAAATCTGTAAAAAGCTCATTTCTTTTTAGTAGGTTGAGTTACTTTTTCTATTTTTAATAGCATTTTATGAACAAGAATGCCATTGTGGTAAGTAAGAGAGATCCTCAACCTTTTTTGACTTGTGGATTCCTGAAATTTTCTGGTGAAGGTACAGACAGGTATGGTGATAGTTTTAAGCCAGCTGTGAATATGATGGTTTTTCTTTGTTATTTTTTTCACAGCCTCTTTATTAGCAGCTAATGGTCCCTGCTGATGCAGACGTTAAAAGCTACTGCTGCATACACTCTGGATAAAATGAATCCTTGTCTTGAGGTGCTCACTGTCAATGTAGTGATGTGTACAGATTAATGTGTATGTGCTTTTATACGGCTATGATTTGTCTTTAGATTTTCTAGCCCAGTATATTATTGCTAACTGTGGGCCGGGCTTTTCTGTGTGAATTCCAGAGTGGTTTCTAAGTATACCAGCACAGTCACATTTTTCCTGAGAGGACATCCAGAGTATTTCCTACTGGTGTAAACTGTGTCAGCTGGCTAAAGAAACGTATTTCTGCCTCTAAAACAAACAGTGTTATAAATGACGCTAAAGGTTGTGTGATATCTATACTCTCAAATTTTCTATGAATCAGTAAAATTCCATTATTGAGTAACCATAAACTCCAGGAAGGGAGAAGTAGAGTATTACCTAAATAAACAATTACAGGTTCAAGTCAGAATCTTGTTAATCTGTAACGATAAGCAAAGCAGCAACTTTCCTAAGGCCGTTCTTTTTTGTACAGCCGTCTGAGTAACCATTCACGTCACTGTGATATTTGTCAAGTAGCAAGCAGCATAACTGCACAGCGTGACATCTAGTCATAATGTACAAAGATTTTTGTAGTATAATCCTTACCAAGTTTCCAAGCAAATGTTAGTCTTTGACACATGTCGGGCTGTTATTACTCCTCAAAGAGCACACAGCATAATCCACGGTTAGTGCATGAAATCTTTGAATTTTAGTTGTTAGTGTTGGTGGGGAGATAATAAACAGACCCAGCAAAAAAAACCTGTCTGCCAAATGACTTTATTCACATCTGTCATTTTAATCATTAGTCCTTTAAACTTTGTAGAACAACTGACTTTTCTGAAGTGCAGTATTCTCTAGAATGTGCGGGCTGATTTTATATAGGTAAAAGTCTCATTTTCAGTTGTAGGGATTCTGAGAAAGAGAATGGGTTTGAAAAAAAGTTTTGAGCCCAAATAGCAAAGGGTTTTATAGAAAAATACAAGACAATATAAAAAACAATTAAGAATGTATTTTCCAGACTTTACCCTAGTAGCGGGATTCTGGAGAAGGACAGCACAAGACTGGCGTTGTTTATTTTTCTCTCCCCTGTATGAAATGCCTCAAAGACATCATGACTTAGGAAAAATCAATTACTGAACAAACCCACAACCTATATGAGAACCACAGGTCGTGAGAGATCAGAGGGAGGAAAACTTTTTGTGGCAAGTATATTGCAATTTTTCAGACTTCATAACACAAGTTTTAAAAAATTTCAGATAGTCATCTATATATCTTAATAGTAATTATGTACACTTCAATTATTATAGAAAGAACTTGTCTGACATTCTTCAAAAAGTTTGTGGGTTTTTTTTTAAATTAACATTGTTTCTAAGTACTAAACGCTGTGTCTAGCTGCTGCCAGTTCTTACAAGTTTTACTCTGGGGGTGTGTAATGGGGAGAATGTTATCATTTCTTTACTTGCTGCATTGTGAAAGACTCGGCAAAGCAGCAGTGAAAAATATTGATTGAATACTCATGTGAAATAGATAAAGTGTAAATAGCATTGCAAATGTACATAGCTGCAGAAGAAAACCAGATTTTTTTCCCTTAACTGTCACCCAAGTATTGCAATTATGAAGTTTTATTTGCAATTCAATATAGTTTTAAGTGGATTTTTAAAATAAGTAATGCATTTCCTTCTAAATTATTTTTTGTATTTCTTACATTCTAAAAGTCTGTTGAAATATTTTATTCATTCTTTATTTCATTTTTTATATTCTTTCACTCTTTACAAAGCATGTCTAAACTAGAATGAGTCTGTTTTTTTTTCATCAGTCTGTGCCATTATCACAATTTATGGTTGTACCAAATGAAACAAAACCTATCAATTTCTGCTGACAAAAACAATTTGCTTTTAAGTCACTAGCTAACTGTGGGACAAGACTTAATAACGATTCTTCAGTCATCTGTGAAAACAAATCTCTAGTTTCAAACTTTTTGTGCGGGGGTTTTGAGACAGGCGCCTATCTACCACTTTGGTTGACTTTTATGAGTACCTTGAGAGGGAATTTAGGGGATGAAGCACATGACATATAGCTCTAATATGGCAAATCAAAGTAGGTAAGTGTACAGTGATGACTTTAAAGTGGAGCGATGCTCCAGAGCAGACCAAGGTGATGCCCGCTACTGCTCAGGTGTCCCCTCACAATGCCCCTTTGGGGAAACGGGCAGGACCATGCGAACTGGCAGGCACGGCCGCTGGTGGCTGGGCTGTGCCAGCCTGGCCAGGGGCCTGCCACACTGGGTGGTGGCACCTCAAACTTCTCCCTCTGGATCAAAGTCTCCTTTAGATGCTGTTTAATTTGAACAGCCTACAAGCAATTTAGCTGAGCCTGAAGGTGGAAGAAGTCACGGTACAGCAGTATATTTTGTGGAGAACATTCTTGCCAGTAATACAACTTTAAAATAAGAATTGTGAGAAAAAAAGGGTAAATGTTTTGTATTCAAGTGCTGAAAGGAAGCAGCATGTAAATGGCCATCTGGGAAGCAGTGATACTGAGCCGCATAAACCTTGGGAAGGATTTACTGATGGCCTCCTAGCCAAGGAAGCAGGGAGCAGCATCTCTGAGGGACTGCTGCCATGAAGCCAGGCTGCTAGGGGAAAAACAGAGCTGGAGTCACCAAAACTGGCTTTCTTCCACACGTCTGACCAACACTGATCACTGCCGGAAAAAGGAAAGAAAATGACTTTGTTTTCTCAGGACTTCAAAGTTATGTGAAGATATCTGCACTGAAGACAGATAGTGCAGCAGGCTCCTCTCAGGGTGTTTGTGAACAGAAAGGGCTTTTTAGATCCCAGTGCCATATGGCTTTCAAGTGGACAATGTAGCGTAGAGCAGCTCCCTGAGCAGGCACAGCTTCTCGGCTACAGGCACTAAATGGTAGTGGGATGCACAACTGCAAGCACCATCACATTTTATCAGCTTGAGGCTAGAAACAGTTTTAGTGTGCCATTTGCCCAGGTGGCCGAGAAGACCAGTAGCATCCTGGCTTGTATCAGAAATAGTCTGGTGAGCAGGACTCGGGAAGCGATCATCTCCCTGTACTCGGCACTGGTGAGGCCCCACCTCAAGTACTGTGTTCAGTTCTGGGCCCCTCACTACAAGAAAGACATTGAGGTGCTGGAGTGTGTCCAGAGAAGGGCAACGAAGCTGGTGAGGGGTCTGGGGGACAAGTCTTATGAGGAACGGCGGAGGGAACTGGGGCTGTTCAGCCTGGAGAAGAGGAGGCTGAGGGGAGACCTTGTCACTCTCTACGAGTACCTGACAGGAGGTTGTAGAGAGACGGGGACTGACCCCTTCTCCCTAGTGACAAGTGAGAGGACGAGAGGAAATGGGTTCAAGATAAGACAGGAGAGGTTTAGGTTGGATATTAGGAAAAGTGTTTTCACTGAAAGGGCTATCAAACATTGGAATAGGCTGCCCAGGGAGGTGGTGGATTCGCCATTCTTGGAGGTGTTTAAAGAAAGGGTAGACGTGGTACTTGGGGATATGGTTTAGAAGCGTTTTTTTGTGAGGTTAGGGTAATGGTTGGACTCGATGATCTTAAAGGTCTCTTCCAACCTAAACGATTCTATGATTAGCTGCGGCCTTAGCGCCTATATAGTGCATCAAAAGCTTTCCTTGTGCTGTGAGATAGGTACCTGTCCCTACTTCATGGCTAGTGAAATCAAATGCAAGGGAGAGCACAGACTGGAGCAAGGGCCTGCCCTGATTTTCAGGATAACTGGGACCAAAAGGTTTAGTGGCGGGGTGATGGACATGACTTGGCTTGAGCAAAACAAAGGCTGAGCGGCACTCTGGATGCGGAGGGGTCAACACCAGCCAAAAGAGGAACATTAAACTGAAGGATTATACTACTCAGGAACACATTCAGGCTGTAAATTAGAGGGTTCCTAGTCATTAGAACAACTTTGTTATGTGACAGCCTTCAAATCAGGATAGTCCAAAATTAAAGGGAACTTGTTTTTTCTTCTTAAAGCAGCGTTTGATACATTTCTGAAGGAGGTTATATGACACGGTACCTGCAGAGATGGGAAACTTGATTTGATGACATGGAGGGTCTTTTTTGTTCCTTTTGCTGCCCAGCTAGAAGTCATTGATAACTTGGATTGAGTCTGGTGGGTGGGAAGGGCTCCTCACCTCCCTCATAAGTATAGTTTTTTAACTCAGCATCGGAGAATTTTGGGGTTTTTTATCCATCAAAAAACAGATTGCTTTTTAACATTTACATTTCTTGATTTGGTTGAGTAGAATTAAGTCTTATCATCTACAGTGGATGGTGCACGGGATTTCCTGAAGGAGAGGAGGCTCTTTGCAGGGAGTGTTTTAGGGGGGCAGAACATAACCATCAGGATGTATCTCTTTCCTCAGGCAAACTCCCACTCTCTAAGGAAAACAACATTCAACAAGGAGCAAGATGTTTGGTCCCTCAAAATGACACCTTTACATAACTGTATGGTGCATTGCAGGCTGGTTCCTCACTGTCCTCGGTCAGGGTGAAGCCATCGCAGGTCGGTGCTCCCCTCAGCAGGGCTGCAGGGGAGGCAGCGACAAGGAGATGGAGAAATCAGAAGGCAGGGTGTTGCTGTGCCAGATCAAAAGCATTCCAGAAGTAGTCTACCTAAAGCAGTAAAATGCTAATATTTATATATTAAAATATTTATATGCTGTATTAATAATGCATTATCGATACACTATAAACTATAAAACCATAAACTTACAATAAATAGCTGATATACAAGCTTACTTTACTATGTCATCTTCCCCAGCTTCCTCACAGAGTTCCTGGCAGGATAAGTAGTCCTGTGGTTTTGTTTTCTTATTCTGAAAGCAAGTCTCTTTCCCAGAAGAGGGCTGCTAGATTAATACATTCAAGTCCTTTGTCATCTCGATCCTCTTAAACTAGGTGAAACCTTCTGTCCTGTCTCCCTGGGGGAGAGATTGGCATTAGTCACGCGCCTGGGGATTCTGTAGGAAATATTCCTTATCTCACCCGTAGAGACGAAAATACAATCGCTAGCTATTTTGTGAAGACACACACATATATGAATATACACAAACACAAAAAACATACGTGAAAGGTGTTTTGGTTTTTTAAAACACATATTTATATGTGATAACCTGACACGTTTGTCACACACCACCAAAGCCTGATCTTACCACTGCCTATTTATAACTTCACATAAAAAAAGCCACATGTCCAGCATTCCTGCTGCAAATGGAGGATTTTTATCGGCATCACAGAGGAGTTCTGAGGATTAATTACTTACTGTTGCTACAGTGCTGTGAAGATGCAAGATGCTAAGCGTTGGCAGGGGCTTTCTGCAGCTTGAAAAAGCAGACCGCACCACAGCACAAACCACAAGTAATCTACCATTCTTCCAGCTCTGCTGCCTTCAACGAGGCCCACAGGAAAGTTGGGGAATCTTCAGGTTACTGAATTAAGCACAGGTAGTTTAGCNGGGGGTGTCCCCTCTCCCCAAAGAAGAAAAGAAATTTGTGAAGAAAATTGCTTAAGGTGGCAGTAGTTTGCAATGTAGCTAGCACAGGGAACTCAGGCAATACTGTTAGGGGTGACTCACTGATATTAATGGCAGTTTTTAAATGAGTGCAATTAGAAATATCAAATCAAAAGTAAATAAACTTGGACCAGCCATTCATTTTTAAAACAGAGAAGCTTAATATACTATATAATACTATACTACAATACTATACAACACTAAATCTATACTATAATACTATACTATAATACTGTGTAACACTAATACGGATTATGCCTGATCTCACATAGCCATTAGGGAGACCAGGATGCTCGTTGGTTAAAAGACTTGAATGAAAATTGTACCTTCTCTGTACAATTCTCCAATACCTCATGTCCTGATTGACTAATACTCTTTCTACCGCACAGTTAAACAAAAAGTGAAGTGCTGCCAAACACTTTTTGCTGCTGGCCCTCCAAAAGCTCCCTCCCCTCCTTAAAATTCAGCTGCAGACTTAGGCACCTACAGCTTTGGCAAAGGAACAAGCAGGGATGTTGCGGGAAGTATTGCGGACCATCTCACCAGGAGGAGGTAGTGGATGAGGTGTTCTGCAGACAACTGGCATGAGTATGTTAACGTGGAGGTAATTTGAGCAGGCAGTCCAGCAGAAAACTCTGGGCAGAGCCCGGGATGCTTTATATACCAGTCCAAAGTGGTAAAACCTAAACAGAAGTCTGTATGGAGTTCAGCTGCAGGAGGTCTGGCTGGGCTTAAGCAGGGCCAGTTGTATGTTAGGAGAGGTTTTAACTTATATCAAGATGGAAATACAGTATTATGCCAAGTTAAGGTTATTTCTGGAAAAAAAAACAAACAAACCCAAACCTGATAATTGAACATGCCAAATTATATCATAAGCCCTTTGATTTTGAATTAGCAACATCCCACAAGGGATACACAAAAGGGTATTTACAGCACTGACAACACATTTCTCTACACTATATATGTACTTCTGTAAACAAGGGGTTTCAATGTAATAAAAGCAGCTTCTTAATAAATGCATAGAATAAATGGGTATGTACGGTTCTGTACTTGTTCCATCAGTACAGCATGCAAATGTTTCAATCTGCTCTTTATATTTCTACAGAGACTTGAGATTAATGTCAATAGGAGGTGGTACAGATGAAACCATGCTTTCCATCATATGCAAATACATGGAAACACTTCCAAGCAAGTGATGCATCTCCACTCTTCCTTGAAAATTAAGCAAGAGCGTGGCTTGTACTGCACACTGAAGGTAACAGCCAGTACATATTTCAAGGGTAAAACAAGCAGAAAACGTAACAGTAGTTTTGCCAATGGACTGCTTATTGGGGTCTTTGACCATTATCATTCTACATGTTCTCCACTATCAAATTTCTGTTGATGCGGAGCAGTCTGAAAGCATGTGGCCTCCTGCAATTTTTTTTCCTTTTTTTTAAGTGGGTTACTTTTTGGGGGGTGTCTAGTGATCCACACTAAGCACCCAGAAAAAATGTTTTCTTTAATCAAAGCATATCTATGTTTTAGAGCATCTGAGCCACCAATTAAGAAACACAACTTCTATACGGATGCAGCTATGATTTCACTAGCAGCCCAATCTCATTTCAGTGCAACTTTGCTTTCAAGATCGGTCAGTATGGCACAAATTATTCCCTGCCAAATTCAAATACTGGAACAGTGATTTGGCTCTCAATTACAAGTACCTTCCCTATCTTTCAATTTTAGCAAGTAATCACAAGATGAGCTCTGTCATCTTTGCCAAGTTCATATCAACTTGTACTACACTCTGTCACAGACGCTTGGTGGTGGGTTGATTTTTATTTGTATAATTCTACAAACAACTGTTTAATTGTATCTGAACCTTTTGGAGGCCTGAATTTCAGTGGTAAAGTATCATGTTTTGTGTGTAATTATTAAAGAAAAATATTTTTAAGAAATCATGTTAATACAAAAACTGTGTGTTATTACTTAAATGAGATGGTACAATTTCTGTTATATGCCACAGTCACCTTAAAGCAAAAGTGTATACTAAGTATTTTCAAAATTACTGGGCTTTGTTACACAAAAAGTCTCACTGAAACATACATCTGCTATGATAAGCACAAATTCTTAATTTGATCTTCTTTCAATATCATTCTTTGCATTTACTTGCCTATCAGCCATACCTTCAGAACCAACATCAGCAACTCTTCCTAAAGCAGCCATTTAAGTCAGAAGAGACAACATGCCA
Organism: Ibidorhyncha struthersii; assembly: GCA_013398815.1. Lineage (NCBI taxonomy): Eukaryota > Metazoa > Chordata > Aves > Charadriiformes > Charadriidae > Ibidorhyncha > Ibidorhyncha struthersii. The sequence continues at coordinate 210,098 of VZSZ01011425.1, read as the reverse complement.
AATTGCAAACAGCCGCTTCAGTGGAATTTTCCTTGTAACCAAATGGGTGTGTTAAACATTTTCTAAGGAATCTCCATGATACTGTAAGGTTAACAGTTTCATAGTTGTATTTTCTTCCACCTGGAAATAATCTGTATGGTTGCTATGTAGACTCTAAGTTACATTAAACGAAGAAACACAATTATATAAATATTGTGTAAATTATGTACTAAGATTTCAAAGCCTAGAATAAATGTTAACTGCAGTATTCCTATGCAGCTGCTATGTACTTTTACAAAGTTGCAGTTAAATTAAATGCTACGAGTATTTTTCCATCATATCCACTGTATAGTGTATTTTATTCTACAAGATCATACTATAGCATCCTGAAATCTTGCTATTTATGAATTTTAAGGACTGACAGAGTAATACTTTTCTACCAGAAAACAACCAGTAAAGCAAATGCTGAGGAAAATGCTAAGGCTGCAACGCATGCTTCCCATCAATTGCCCCTTCCTGAGTGAAATATTCTCAAAGCAGTTTCACCTTTACTTAAGTCACCATAACCATTCTAAGCAAATGTGCAGGATTTCAGCTTAGATTTTAAACTGAAAATCGATGAAATTGAAGAAAGGCAAGTGTGCTACATCCTGTACTTGTTCCAAAAGTAAAAAAACATAAAACCATACAGAAATATGTCACAGTTTTCACTATATAACTTTAAGTTACCTTCCAGTTCAGAAAGTTCACGTTAAAACAGCCTAACAGAGTTGTGTTTCAGCACTTAATTTAAAAAGCCCTTGTGTGTTTTCTAATAAACATAAAGTTGTTTGGAGGCTTCATATATTCCTTGTGCTTAAGCTTTCTCCCCATTTCCTGCCCTACCTAGACAACAACAAAAAAGCTGACAACCCTCCTTAAATGAAGGAGCACAGAAAGGAAGACATAGGCTTAAGATCCCCCCCAATTCATTTCCCCTCGCTCCTGTGCGCCACTAAAGAATGGGGGACAAGACGGGGGGAGGAAGAAGACCTAGCTCCTATTCTGCATTAATTACCCTTTAATCTGTTTTAACATTTAAAAAGAAAATTCTGTTGGTTTTATACATGATCTGAAGGACTGGTAAAAATCGTTTACCAGTATGTGCTCTATCAAGACTTAAAGAACACCCTAGCATATTTTTCAGAACAAAGACATGCCATGTAACTAGCTGCATCCACCCATTTTTCTACTTTGTATTAGGTAGTTAAAAACTTTTTCCATTTAATGGTATAGCAGATTGATTCCTAGGAAAAAAAAAACACCACCACCCAAAAAAAGAGTCTATGAATTGTTCAGACACCACATTTAAAAGCCAGAAATACAATTCTAGAAGATGATCAACTATCAGAGGAATGTGGTTGTCAAACAGATATGTCAGTAATTATCATCTCACTTGTTAGGTACCTTGCACTCCACTGTCTCATGCACAAGTGCATCAATTTCGGATAGCAAGCTGTGTCCTATTGACTAGCTTTGGGAATGCTGTACTTGTTTAACAAGCCTAGCAATTCTCATATAAAGACAATGCATTATCCTGGTGTTAGTACTTAGATATTCTGTTATTTGTAGAAGTATTGTAGACCTTTTAACAGTCAAAAGACTAAATCGGCTAGAAACATCTGAGTTGTAATTACTTTTACACATTTTGTGTTTTGTATTAGATACATGATTTACATGTCACATTTCTGTTACATTTGAAATCTAACATTAAAGAAATGTGGCATGCACCTCCATTTCTTATTTTAATAGTTCTCCCCACGTAAGTGTGGCCCCTTTAAATGCACCACTATTTCCAAAAAATACATTGGTGTTCCACAGTAGAAGAGAATGTATACAAACAACACTAGTAAGAATACTACAGGACACTTTATTTGTCAGTTTGTAATTAGTTATTAATGGCAACATGTTATACAGTATTTCTAGAAAAGTTTTTGAAAAATTGTAGATACAATTTCGATATCTAAGAAACTTAATTTTTTGAATGTTAAACTCAGCATTGTAATAGCTTCCACTATTAGAAACTATTCAGTGAGCCAAAGCTAAGTCTTCAAAATAAAAATCCTTAATATGACAGCACCTCCAACAGGTGCATCATAATATACTTTAATATAAAATTCAAAATATCTAACCTCATATTTCAGACATCATGCGGTGCAGATTTAGGGATCATCACAGATTAAAAAGTAAACATACTAATGGTAGAAGTGATTCAATGGAATCATTAAGTTTTAGATACTTTAAATATAAAGAAAACATTTGTACTGTGTCCATATTGGTTGATCCCAATGGTCAAAAGCATTTGCTCAAAATAGTAGATGTGTAGGCATGATTTCTCACATTTAAATAAAAAAAAAAATCCAGTTTTAAGTAACTTGTCCCCAGAACACACAGTTTAAGCTGCTTAAACACGTACACTATCAGACCTATCCACAAAAATAATTTTTGGGGGTACCACCATTACATTTGTTAGCTTCAGGCCAGCCTTTTAAAAATCCACAGATAAAACCAATTTAGAAAGATCCAAGTATTCTTCCTGCTTTTGCAACCTAGAAATTACTATATGCCTGAAACTGGAGCTCTAATTTAGAGCATGGCCCAGAATGGAAAGCAGAATCAAAGAGAAAGCCTTGTAATTCTGCAATTACTTCATATCCAAACAACCATCGTTTTCTGTATTTTTTTAAATCAATTCTATAAACTATTTTCCCCTAAAAAAGCAATCTACTATGCTAGCAGTTTCTGCATATTTACAAATAATCCCCCCCAAAACAGGGGATGATGGGAAAAATTCCAATACCTTAAGAAAACTATTTATAACACTGCATTAATAGTTAATGCAATTTACAACAATTTCACTGTGTTTTGTCAACAGAACATGCCACTTTAGATCAATGTCTTCATTAATTAAGACTGCTTTGTAGTTGAAATTACACGATTTAAACCGACGGTAACATGCATCACCTCAGTTTAATAATCCAGTATATTACAAAAAAAACAAACAATGCAAAGAGCATCATGTAGCATAATAGCTTTGTCTGGCTTCCTCTGGAGAGTGTTCTCAGTCTGCCCATAGTTGCACCTAGAAGTCCACCCGCAGACTCAAAATCATTATCCTACATTTAAAAACAAGCAAACAAACAGAACAACAAAAAACACATTACTCTGAGGAAAAAGGAATACCCCTAAAGCTTCCTAAGTGTAGCTCTTCCTGTTTTTCCAAAACTAAAATTATTTCAGAGGCAGTTTCTGAAAATTAACCAGGAAAATCTTTCACCCATTTATCCACATGGATGCAAGCAAAAAAGGCATTTCTGACTTCCTTATTTTTTGTTTCCCTCTTCTATTCTTAAATACATTTAAATATAGAACTGCCTTTTTAATAACGCTATACCTTTGCTAATTGAAAACAAATAGTCGTATCTGAAGTATAAAAACCTTGGTTGTGCCTTGAAAGTAATGCATTTGCACATCTATCTTATAGATACTGCTGCTGAATTAGTCACATTTTACAGTCAACAGTAAGCTGTCAACATTTTAATACAAATGTTCATACTAAAAGAAGGGATGCTTTACATTACTAACTTCTTAATCCTTAATCCATATTTAAAGGAAGTTAGTGACTAAACACTTACCATTTCTGCTAACATTTTATTTTGGTTCTTAACTTCTGTTCCAATTTCAATGGAAAGCTATTAAAAAAAAAAAACAAACCAAAAAGTATTAAGTAAGAGTAATCAATTATACATAGATTGGAGAAACCAGTCTAAAATACGTGACTTGACGAGCATTTCCCCAGGTAAAATATGAAAACAGTACTTGGTATTTTCAAAATCCAAAATAACGTGCACAGTATTCTGTCAATAACCATCAGGAAAGTAAATCTTTGTCATTTGACTAGATGAGTCTGGAGAGTTACAGAAGGTACTCGATGCTCCTCCTCCCCTTTTCTCCTTCAACAGAGAAATCCTTATTAGAATTACCGCATGGTCTTCCAAAAATTCAAGATCTAGTCAAGTCTAAGTAGCAATTACCCATTTCCTGGAATAACTGCTAAAACTACTGGCATGCAGCACAGAGGACCACGAGCACTCTTTTTGACTCAGCACTGCTGGAGTCGACACCTGTAATCTGCTAACACATCTCTTTTGACAAGTTGCTGTATGCTATAAATGGGAATTTCTTTTGTGAACTTGTCTATTCCTTCTCTGCTTTGTGTTGTGAAACAGCAAGGGCGCAGTGGGATAGGGAGGCAAGTCAAGTATGCAAGTGAGGGCCAGTCCAGAGGTAGTAACCAGGGTCAGCAACAGCCTGGTGATCACCCACCACAGCCACAGCTATGAGACAGGTCCAAGGTCAAGCCAGGAAGTCCAGTCTCCAGGTCAGGGACGGAATCAGGGAGGTATGAGACCAGGCACAGACAAAGCTGCAACATAGCAAAGGTTGGGGCCAGCCAAGAGAATCTTGGCTTAAAAGCAGCTCCCAAGTGAAATACAGGAGAACCTCCACTGAGGCTTCTTAGTAGCTCTTCCTCTGTATCAGTTCTTACCAGCACGCTGGCCTTGAACAACCAGCTCAACTCCTAGAAGGGAGAAACATGTTCCAGGCCCCGATGCTTTGGATTAGTGAAAACCCGTATGTTTTTTGTGACACAACCTAAATCTCATTATTTCTTAATGCTGCATTTCACCACAATCTATCATGAAGTCAAGAGCGAAACATGAGGCTTCTAGGAAGATTATCTGAAGATTATTCCATACTCCAAGTTCATTACATTGCACTAAAAGATGCAACTGCAGAAAGGGCACACATGCTGCTCCATGGGGCACTATCAACCACACTGAAGACAAACCCTGGGACACTGATTTGAAAGATAACATACCAGAGAAGGAGATAAGAAATGAAATTCTGTAACAAAGGTCAAAGTTTTTCTTTTTACCTCCTTAACTTACTCCAAATTATTTAGTTGGATAATTTCTTAACTTAAACCCAAGGTTTTACTTCCTATTTGAGACTAAACAAATGACTTTTAAGCAACAGGATATTATTAGCAATAGGAATTTGAAGGAGTTTAGGCCTAGGAATTCATTGGCTTGTACTACATAGAAACAGCACCTGTTGGTAAGAATGCATTTTAAAAAAAGTCTCAAGTTGTTAAGAAAAAAAAAAAAAAAAAACAACCACAATTTTAATCACAGAGCTGTATTTAAGTTAGACCTGCTTGAAAGAAGTCCTCAATCTCTGGAAGGAATCAGAATCATTAAAATAACAAATTTCTCTTTCAGAGTATATTAGCATGCTATTTCTAACAGCTGTTTCCACATTACAGATTTATCAGCAGATACAGCAGAAGCTGATGAGCCACAATGATAACATCAAAAACAAGTAGTCCATTTTCTTAAATGGACCTGAGCCAGTTTACTGACCTAAACTTAAATTTTCTAGTTTCTGCAGGGACAGTAATTCGTTCTGTAGGACAGTAAGCCATAAGTAATACCACAGCAGTCCTCAAGATTAGTAAAAAGGGACACCTCTAGCTGAAAATCTAATTAAATGAAGAATCAGTTACACGAATGATTGTGCACTTCAGCTGACAATAACTCTTTCTTGTAATAAATTTATGTTTTAAATTAAGTCTACTGCTTGACTGGTCCATATAATTTAAATCAATAAATGTGACAATACCACTATAACTAAATACTTACTGATTTAATGGCACTGACTTTTGTACGTAGACTTTCTGTTAACCTTTCATTTTCTTCTTCGTAAACACTGTATCCACTATTGGCATAGCCATAGTTACCAGCAGATGCTCCATCGCCTATAAATGGAAGAATCAGTAGTTAGACAGAATACACCACTGGAGAAAGTGCTCTTCACGTGTGGAAAAGCACTCTTTCCATTTAAAAATGCATTTCCTTAATGACACCCTTAGCAATCACAAAGAGGCACCACATGTTCCTGAGATAGAGATTCAACCTTTTCAAATGTTTAAGTTCTCTTTCAATATGCAAATCAAAGACAGAAAACTGAAGAATGGTTGTAATTTAATACCATGAAGTTTTTCCCCACATAGTGTTTTCAGATTACTTCTATGGAAATCAACCTAGGCATTACATGGAGATGTGAAGGGAGCATTGAGGCCACTACATAAAGTGGTAAACTTAACTCAAAATAGGAATGTTGAGATCGTTCTCTAACAAAGATAAATACCATTTGATCATATCCACGTTTAAAGGAGAGAGCACACTCTGATCCTTCCGTGTATTTCTCTACAAACAAGACCTCAGACAAGAAGCCGCGCCTCTGAGCAGGACACTGCCATTCCTGTTGCAATTCTGCAGTTCTATTCCCACTCCTGCCTTTGCTTTTCGGGAGCTTTGGGACTATTGTCTGGAGCTCCAGACAACTGACCCAGCAGAGTAAGTGCAGCAGAAGGGAATGAAAGCTCCTCAGCTCCACACATTCTCTTCTTCCAACCTCTAATAAAGATCTCCTACAGTCAATGGTCAGACAGCAGCACAGGCACAGGAGAATTAAAGCTATGTCCTATCTACACAAAAATCAGTCTGAGGCCTCAATTCAAAGACTTGAGACAAGACCGAGAAAGGCAAACAGAAACAACTATTAAAAGCTTTACAATAAAGACCTGCTAGATTAATTCAACTAGCAATTCAGCTATAACATTAATGAATATTTATATGGCTAGTCAGAATGCCACACTAAAATTGTCTGAATGCCTTTGGTTAATTCCTCTTCAATACAATTTAAAGATTTTTGTGTTTGGGTGCGGTTTTTTGGAGGTTTTTTTTGAGGAAAAAGGAAGAGAAGCACCAACCACATTCACAGATAAAGCTCACTGTGTGCTTGGCATATATAATACTAAGATTTTAAAAGACAGAATTATGATGCTACTTTTATAATAGATGTCATTTTATATTAATGCATAAAGCTGTTCTTTAAGCGTAAGTAATGACCATCTTTTAGTTTGTACTTGTAAACTGTTTTAATGTTATTCTATAAATTAAGCTAACGGCAAATTCTCAGCAAGACTGGGTGAAATGTATGTTTCCATTTCATCACAGTGAGAGTCATTAAGTTCCCCCTCCCCCAAATCAAAAGTACCAACGCCAAGTATAGAAAGTTGGCTAAAATGACATTATTTAGGAGTCAGAGTTGTTCCCTTTGTCTTGTTTTACAAATGCATTTAAGTACACTACTTCCTACAAAGCGACACACAACTTTGAATACGTTTATAAGTTAATACACCATATAGCTTCAGGCCAAAATACCATAACTATGATTATTACATAGACTGTGTCTTAACTGATATGAACAACTGCCTCAAAGCTTTTAAACAGGCAGAGCCACTTCTATACACATAATAGAAAGCACTAGGTGGAAGCCTGGCTACTGCTGTTTACAGGAAGGACAGAAACTTCTGCATGACAGTTCTATGGGCTGTCTTACAACACTGTTCGTTGACAGGACACGTAATATGGACACAACCATAACATAATTACAGGCTAAGAAAAAGGTACCAGGTAGTTAGTGCCCAGCTTCTATTTCCAGTCTACTAAATAAAGAATTCTCGACCAACAGTTGAAATGTCAAGGGAAAGCAGCAAATTATACTGCAGCTGATAAGAGTCATAATAGACATTTAAGTCTTCTGCTCTACCTTCCAGCAAATTGTTTAAGATGTTGTTTCAGGATGTTCCTTGAGGCACTGTTTGCCAGAGACATGCTGAAAGAAGGCACTCTCTTTCCCCTGCACTCCTTCCATAAACATCCATCACTTTACTTTTTCAGAAACAGCATACTAAGCTGCACGGACTCCAGTCTAACCCCCCTGAGTTCATACCCAAGAGCAAGCTGTTAGCGTGACAAAGAAAAGGACTGAACACCTAAGCGTTATCAAATGCTCACCTTTTTATGATAAACATTCCAACACCTCTCTTGATCTAGTAAGAAGCATATCCAAGACTTGTTTTATCTGGTGAAAATACTATTATACAACGCAAATCGAAAGCGTGGAAGTAAATCTAGAGTGGTGTTACAGACACACCTGGTTTAGCCACATGGCATTTATCAGCCCCGAAATATTCACTGTCTAGGAAGAAATACCAGAACTCAGTCATAAGTTTCTGAGGCATAAACATTACCTAAGCTTTACAGCGAGGTCACAGCACCTACATGGTTCTAGAACATGACATGGGAGTTCAAAGTTTACAGTCATCAACGTGGCTGCTGGTGGAAACAGCTGGCCTAAGCCTCGCAAAGCACTCAGCAGGAACTCTGCAGAGATTTCTGCCTTTGCATCAGATTGTGTTTGTAATAAATTGACAACAGTTGGGTGGGGTTTTTTCCCCCAAACATAACAGGAAAACATACAGAAATACTAAAATAAAAAGACAACTGAGAATTTGGAAAGGACTTGACTGAAGCGTGACAAATCTGTCCATCCACGGAAACATGACTCAAACTAAAACTGCGCTAGAAACATTCACAAACACAACTAAATACAAATCCCGGTGCTGCTCCATAAGCCCAGCTGAGCTGGGCTGAGAGAAGAGGGACGGGTAGCAGACACCCTACTTTTCCCACCAAAGCTCCCGAGCCCTGCTGCAGGCCTACACCCACCGGCACAGCCCCTCTCACACAGACACCCCCCACAGGGGAGCCCCCACTCGGGGCCGGGGCCGGGCCCTGCCCAGCCGGCTCCAGCAGCGCCTCCCACAGACCCGGGCCCAGCGCGGCCCACACGGGAGGACGGGCTGCCCCGGCCCGCCCGACCCCACCCAGCGCTTCACCCCCCTCTCCCTCTCGCTTTAACCCGCCAGCGCCAGCCCCCCCGCCAGCGCCAGCCCCCCCGCCAGGCCGGGCGGGTCACCAGGCCCCGCCGCCCAGGGCCGCCGCGCTTACCCAG